>PVIA01001647.1:0-72262 GCA_004024845.1 Tonatia bakeri
TCCACTGACTCAATCCCCACTGGTTTTTGCAGCCAGAAGTTGTGTGAACTTATCTTCCTGGTACTGGAACCCTGGGCTGGGGGCCGGTGTGGGGCTGGGACTCCTTGTTCCTGAGATAGCCCTCCTCAATTTTTATCCACATGGGCGTGGGACCAGCCTATTTTGCATCTGTGCCCCTCCTACCAGTCTGGATGGATGTAGTTCCTTTAATTCCACAGTTGTCAGACTTCCACTGAACTTGATTTCTGTCAGTTCTGAGTGATGGTTGTTCTGTATAATGGTTGAAATTTTGATGTGCTTCTTGAGGAGGCAACCCATATCTACTGCCATGTATACTGCCATCTTGGCTGGAAGTCCAATTGTCCAAAGAGTAATTTAACAAATATTGACTGAATTTCAACTACTACTATGATTGGTTTTGAGATTTGTAAGAGTCTGGATCAACAAAATATTCAAGAATGTTTACAAATGAGATTTTTTAAAAACGTAAATGAAAGGTATAAACTATAAAAAGTAGTACACAATTTAAAAGCATGTTCACCTACAAAAATATGGGTTTCATAGCACTTTTTTCCTTCTTATTTAAATCTATGACTCCTCGGTTTTCAAACTGGATGGGGAAGAAGTGTCCCTGGGACTAGCTGATAGCCCTTGCCCCAGCCCAGTGGGGAGCTCTGGACATACCCCTGTGCGGTCTCAGTCTCGTGGGAAAAAGACCCTGAAGACAGTGGTCAGCGGGCTCACATCTGCTCACCGTCACAGCCAAAGGCTTCCTGGCCCTGATGCTGGAGGAAGCCCTGGAGTCAGCCCCCCCCCCCCCACGTCCCATCATGCTGGTCAGATGGTAAACGGCAAAAGGATCAAAAGTTGGGCAAGTCTGACATCTCGGGCAGCAAAGGTGAAGACCCCCATTGACCTCAGAGGGTGGGATGGGCGATGCCCTAATCTGTAATACAGTGTTTGACACCACCAAACTTCTAATGTGCATTTGCATCCCAACAAGCCCCCTGCCAAAGTGAAGGAGAAGGTGTCACAAAATAAGTACTTTTCCACAAAGGGAGGGCTTCCCTGGAGAGGACATGGAAGATCAGCTGTCACCACTGAGGGACACGGAGGCTCCATGTGTTTCTATGTGGCCACTGAGACCTCTCAGACATGTGAAGCCCCAGTTGCAGTCTCTGAAACATCCCGGCACTGGACCAGCACAGAACCAGCTGCACCAACTTCCTCTCTTGCTCCCATCTCCCTGATGCCCCAAAGTGAGATGACAGGGAGTGAAAACTGTATAATAATTTCTAAATTTAAAAAAAACTGACAAGGTCGGAACAGTGTGCACAAGAAATGTACCTGCACAGCAGTGCAGCCTTTTAGGGATGGTACCAGGGTCACATCTGCCTGGGCAGGCAGATGCCCTCCTTGGCTGCTTAACCAGTGCTGATCTTTATTTTATTTATTTATCCATCCATCCATCCATCCATCCATCCATCCATCCATCCTCACCTGACATGCTTATTGATCTTTGAGAGAGGGGAAGGAAAGGGAGAGAGGGGGAGAGAAACATCAACGTGAGGGAGAAACATCAATAGGCTACCTCTTGTACACACCCTGACTGTGGATTGAACCTGTAACTTAGGCATGTGCCCCTCCCTGGGAATTGAGCCCGCAACCTTGCTAATGGTACAACATTCCAGCCAACTAAGCCACACCGGTCAGGGCACATGTGCCAATCTTTAAAGTGAACCCCAAGACTATAAAAACCAAAGAGAAAATAAGAACCAAAGTGCCCTAGACCAGGCAGCCCTGGAATTTGTTTCAATGTCACCCTGTGGTTTCTCCCCTTCCAAAGGTTCTGTAGCATCAGCCTCAGAGAGAAGTAACTAACGCAAAACTCAATTCTAGTTTACATTAGGATTCTTAACGACACTTCCTGCAATGCAGCTGGTCCGTCTACATGTCAGTTACACTAACACCAAATTTTGGGGAGAGCCACAAGTCACTTTCCATGAAGACAAAGCCCCAGCTGGGACTGGCACAGGCTGCTGTGCTCTGCTGCACTCACCCAGGCAGGGGGGACTTACACACTGCTGTCAGTGAGGGACAGGCTGTCTGCATCACTGGAGAGGCTCTGCTGCTCACTGTCATTGGTGCTGGTGGCTGGAGCGAGGGCGTAGCCAGAGTTGACATAGTAGGGGTTGACAGGCTCCCGCCAGGATCCATATCTGCAAACAAGGAGCGCACATCAGCAGCAGCTCAACGTCTTCTCGTATTCATGCACGTTTTCAGAATCACATGGATATCCTTACACATAAACTACAAGTGGAAACAATTCAAGAAAAAAACAGAAAGGGCTGGTATTCTCATCCTGCCTCCCACCTCCCCAGAGCGATCAGTTAAGCCCGAGGTATCTTCCAGGTCTTTCGTCTGTTATCAAGGCAGACATGTAAGTGAATACACATATTATCATTTGGGTTTGCATTTTTATGCGTTTAACTAGGAATGAGACATGGCTGTTCTGCTCTTCCTTTTTTAAATATATATTTTATTTATTTATTTTTGGAGAGAGGGGAAGAGAAGAAGAATAAGGAGAGAAATATCAATGTGTGGCTGCTTCTCATGCACCCCTCACTGGGGGCCTGACCTGGCCTGCAACCCTGGCATGTGCCCTGACTGGGAATCTAAGTGGTGACCCTTTGGTTCACAGGCTCGAACTCAATCCACAACGGCCAGGGCTGCTCTTCCTTCTTCTAAAGAGCAGACTTATTTGCTGCAAAAGCACGCCAACCTCCTGGGTGTTGCAGCAGCAGCATCAACCCTGTTGCCCACTACTTTGTGTGGTTCTCCCGAGAGCCTGATGACAGTAGGTCATGACCCCTTCAAGGGGGTCACAGAGCCAGCCAGGACTCCTGCATACAGGTCTGAGAACTGCCACAGGATGGAACGTAGGGGACAGCAGGGGAAGGTACCTGTGGGTTTAACACAGGCTTCATGCTACCCTCCAGTCATTTCCTACTAGGAGCAGTTGCTTCCTGGGTGGGATTCACCTCCACTTGTCATGTGATCAGCCAGAAAATGACACTTCATTTTACTTTTCATTTCCCTGATTAATGGTCAGGCTGGCAGTTTTGTCATTTAAATTCCTTCTTCTAAGTAACCTACTCATGCCTTTTGCCCATTTTCATTGTGCTGTTTATGAATTTCTTAGTGATTTACATTAGTCTTTTAAAATATTCTTACTATTAATCTCTGGCCACATATGCAAAAAAAGGTTTTCCCTAAATGTCCCTTTTTTAAAAAAACTTTCTTCATTTTGATTGTGGTCATACAAAAGTGTTTTCTTTCTATGAAATCAGATTTGCAACCTCTTCTTCATAGAACTTTTTCTATCTTACATAGGTAGGCCTTCCTCATTCCAAGATTAAAAATATAGTCTTTTGCCCTGGCTGGTGTAGCTCAGTGGATTGAGCGCAGGCTGCGAACCAGGCATCGCAGGTTCGATTCCCAGTCAGGGCACATGCCTAGGTTGCAGGCCATGTCCCCCAGCAACTGCACATTGATGTTTCTCTCTCTCTCTCTCTCCCTTCCCTCTCTAAAAATAAACAAACAAAATCTTAAAAAAAATAAAAAGATAAAAAGTTAAAAAAAATATAGTCTTCTATTTATTCTCAAATCATTCAGGAGTTTTTTTAAAATTTAGATATTTATCTGAAATGTATGTGTATGTAAAATCTACCTAACTTTCTTGAACCAAAATGGAGAGCCAGTTATTGGCATTAAGTGCTGAATCTTTCTCTGCATTATATCTGAACTTCAGTCACATATGCATCTATTTCAGGCTATGCTGTTCCACTGATCTGTCTACATGTCAGCTTTTCCTGATCATGCTGAAGTGGGAAAGGACTAAGGTTCTCCAAAGGCCCCGATGTCTGTGGAGGAGGCTGGGGTTTTCACACTGAATGCTCAGTGATGTGCACACTGGACCCCGGTCACAGTCCCCACAGCCCCAGCCTCACATCTGACTGGAGTTGCTGCTGACCGTACTTGAGCACTTGCTGTGCTGGTGAATGGCAGCCCGCACTGACTGCCAGGACCTGGAACAAGTCACCTTGTCCTTTGGACTTCAGTGTCCTCAGTGCATTTGAAAGAGGAGAGACCAGATTGTTTCTAAGGTCACAGAAACAATCTGTCAGGTGGATAAACACTGCCTGATGAATAGAACCTTCTGGAAGTCCCATTTCATGTCATGCACATACCCAGAAAAAGGTGCTCTAACCAGACTGCAGGACAAGGCATTTTGGTATCTTGGACACCTGTCACACAGGCTATGAGGGGCTGGACTGGGCCAGACAGTGGGGCTGGGAGGCAGGCCCCCAAAGGAGGGACCATCTTCCCTGTGGGCCTTGGCAAGAGCAGTACCTGAGGCCACAAACACCAAAACATTGCCAGCCATGGTCAGTAATCCTCCTATTCCAGCCTTTGAGGTCACAGCAGTGGCAGTAACTCGGTCATATAACTTACCCACCAGCTCAGGAAGCAGATACTCATCATTCTGGCACCACAGAGGGGAAACTACCCCCAGGGGGCCAGTCACTGTCCAACACCACACAAAGTATTTCTGATCCACCCAGTGCACCCTGAGGGCGTCCTTGGAGGCCACTAACATGTTCTGGCCCGAAGAGGGCAGAGGCAGGGTTACGAAGGCTCTCAGGAACATGTCACGGCCAAAGACTAACAGGAAGGACGAGGACATCTCCAGAGATAAGGACAGTCTATCTCTGGGTCTTCTCTGTTTATACCTCTTTGTCTAGACTGTATCTGACACGGAGCAAAGTGACAGGAGTATGCCATGTCACCTTCTTTGCTTTAAGTATCAAAACTATTATTTTTAAAATGACAGTTATTCTTCTGGCACATAAAAAATTAAAACCACCAATACTGTCACCTAACAGCCACTGTACTGAAATTCAAATTATAGGCCACGTGCTAAACTTTTTCAATTTCCTTTTTACATTTAAGGGATATTAAATTTTGGTAACTTTTTATGAACACCCATTCAGTTAAACAAACAACAAAGAATTCAAATTAAAGAGAAAAAGGCGTCCCAGCACTTACTTCATGGAAGCACAAGCCCACAGACCACACTGAAGAGCCCTGTACACCCACACGTGCCCGCCTTCACCTTCCCCCACGGGGCAGGAACCGTGCTGGGCAGGACCGAGCCTCAGACCTTGATGTGTCCAAGTCTGTCTGCCTTGCTCCGCTGACAGCTCCCAGCCATGTCTTTCACACATATAGAAAATTCATCTTTAAGTTGATAATCAGAGCAAACACGGGTTCTTAATTTTCTATCATCTCCAGTGCAGAGCAAATCCCACTATATGCATTCGAAGTTCAGAGAACAAAGGGAAGAGAGAAGAGAAATGAGGAAGTGCTACCATCACCTGTTTGCCTTTTAAACGTGTAGCTGGCTCTTGGGACAGGTTAGTGCTCACCTCTTGCCACAGAAAGCAGGGCTGCTGGGCCTTCACTGCAGGCTGATGTGACAAAGAAAATTCTGACCAGTGATGTGTGAGATGAAATGTCATGTAGGGACTCCGGGATCAGAGGCAGAGGGTGTGTGTGTGCTTGTGCATGCATATGCACATGTGTGCTAGTGAGCAGACACAAACTCCTGCATCGATGGGGCACAGCAAATATGGGCAACACTCCAAGTGGTGCACCTAGGGAGCTCCTTTGAGAGCTCTCGAAGTTCTCAGAATAAAACCTGACGGGACCCACACGAACATGCCCCCTGGCCCTCGTCCTGCCTGTGTTGACTGCTCTCTGGCTGCTGCTCACAGGACTTCAGTCTTCCATCTTTTCACATTTAACCTTTCTATATTCTCTTACTCTTGTGTCTTTGTTAGGGTCCACTTTGAGAGTTTTTCTCTTTTAATTACATCACTCAGTCCTGCTGCATTAAGTGTGATTACTGAGAGTGGGGCCACCATCTTGCTTTCTGTTTGTCATGTCTGTTCTATTTTGTTTTATTCTTTCTTGCCCTTTGAGTATTTTTCATGTTCTATCACCTCCCTCTAATAAACTAACCCTTTTACTACTCAGAGAATGATTCCCGTAAAGATTACAATAGGGAGCCTTGTTGTATCAAAGTCCAGTTAAGAGCATTTACCTCTTCCCAAGCAGCAAGGGTCAGAATCCCTCCATTCACCTCTCCCCAGCCCTGATGTGCTCCCTAGCATCCTGTATTTTAACTGTATATACTTCTTTTTTTTTTTTAAGATTTTATTTATTTATTTTTAGAGAGGGAAGGGAGGGAGAAAGAGAGAGAGAGAGAAACATCAATGTGCAGTTGCTGGGGGACATGGCCTGCAATCTAGGCATGTGCCCTGACTGGGAATCGAACCTGCAATGCCTGGTTCACAGCCTGCGCTCAATCCACTGAGCTACACCCGCCAGGGCTGTATATACTTCTTAAACCCCACAAGACATTACCAGTATTGTTTTACCAAATGAGA
The DNA here is from genome assembly GCA_004024845.1 of Tonatia bakeri. Lineage (NCBI taxonomy): Eukaryota > Metazoa > Chordata > Mammalia > Chiroptera > Phyllostomidae > Tonatia > Tonatia bakeri. The sequence continues at coordinate 6,513 of PVIA01001647.1, forward strand.
GTCACCTAGAGTTATCCACACATTTGGCCCTTCCTCTTTGTGTCCAGGAGTTTCTACCCAAGAGCATTTTCCTTCTGCCTGAAGAACAAGCTTAGGTACCTCCTTTAGTAAGGGGCTGCTGGTGAGAACTTTCTTAGAGTTTGCCAGTCTGAAACTACTTCCCCTTCATTCTTGAAGGACATTTTCATTAGGTTGGAATTCTAGGTTGGTGGTTATTTTCAATTTCTATGGAAACCTGTGCACTGCTGGTGGGAATATAAAATGGTGCAGTCAGCATGGAACACAGTATAGCAGTTCCTAAAAATTAACACAATTGCCATATGATCCAGTAATTTCACTTTTTGGTATGCATCCAAAAGAACTGAAAGCAGGGTCTAAGAGATCTGTACACCCAGGCACTCTGAAAATGTCACTTGTCAGCTTGTACATCCTTCACTTCTTAGGTGATGAGGTGCCAGTCCCACCTGCAGACTTTGAGACTGGCTGATGGCCCCTCCTCCTCTCCTCAGTGCTAAGGCTAAGGTGAGGTATCACCCCCTTACCTGTAACTCATGGTGGCTCTGCTCTCACCACAGGCCAAGGGCAGCAGGCAGGTCAACCCATACAATACCAGTCATTAATCCAAAGGCCCAAATTCAGATTTCCTCCACTGTCCCAGTATTGCCTTTAGAATTATTTTTATTTCCCAAGATCCAGGCTATCAGGGTACACTGACTATTGGGTATCTTCCGTCTTCTTTCACTGGGGAGGTCCTTGATCTTCACCCTTCCTGAGCACAAGTTCTCCTGAGTCCAGGCCAGTTGCTCTGTTGGGCTTCTTGTTTCCTTGCTGTGAGATCGGTGCCGGGCATTTTTGGTAGACACATTAAAGACATGATGCTGTATCACATCCAGAAGAACATCGTGTTGGTTGGTCCCACACTGGCAGTAAACCAACCTCCTGCCAAGTTTTTCCACTCTTAATTTACTACTTTTCCTTTGTAATCAATACACAATTCACGAGGAGAGATTTTGAGATTATGCACATACTCTATTTAAATGCCCATTGATTTTTCTAATGCCATCATTTGAGCTGTATTTATTATTTGGTGTTCTACTGTAAGGAGGACTTTACCTCCACCACATTTATTTGTATCAGTGTGGACCTCAGATTTTTATTTATCCAGTAGATTATAATCCATTCCTTCCACTTCTGCTCATACCCCATCACAGCCCCATCAATCTGTGAACACCTCCTCGCTCTCTGGCATGGGGTTCCGACTCAGCCAGTACTCGCTCCCTGGACTGGACAGAGTTTCACCAAGCAGGTATCTGTTCACTGCATCATCTACATCCCCGGTTTTCTTCCTCTCATTTCTTACCCCTCTGTCTTGTATCCTTGAGGGCCTAACTACTTTTCACTTAGTATCTCATTATGCTGGATGGAGGGCCAGACACTGTGTGTGAAATCTTTCTGAAGTGCCAGCCTAGGATGACGCCTTCTTCTCCACAGTGCGCGTGTATGACCCAATGTCATATAACCTGCGGGATTCTGGGCTGCGATGCAGGCCCTTGGAAGTCTGCTGTATTTTGGGTTCCAGCCTTCTCCAAGAGTGGGATGGGATCCTACCAGGCGATTCAGGGCAAACCTCTTGCTGAGAATAGCCAGAAATGCTGCAACTATATATTTCTAACCCAACTGAAGACCTTGCGTCGCTAACCAAGCAGGAAGGAATGACAGCCCTGGTCAGGGAAAAGGTTCAGAACTTGAGGAAGCAAGCAGGAAAGTCTGGCTGCTCTTGGGCTCTAGGGGGCCAATCGAGGACTGCCTGGGAGGAAGGTGCCCCATTCTCAGGCTGGGATTCCATCAGGTGGCCTGGTTTTCAGCTTTTCTCTGACTGAGCTACACCCCCACCTCAGCGCCTCACCGGGCCACCCATCCTCTAGGCACACCCCATGTGCTTCCCAGCCCTCTGTGCCCCCGTCATGATCTGTCTGCTCCTTAGGAGTCCTCATCATGCATCTCCATCCATCTTGGTCCAAGACCCTGGTCAGGTCAAAGATGGAAATCTGGATGCAGAAAACTGCTGGATCTGGTGAAACCCTTCAGCTTTCTGGCATACAGCAAGCACTAGCAAGGACGGGTTCCCTGCTGTCAGCAAGATGTAAAAAATCCCCTCCAAGCAACACAGGCAGAATGGAATCTGCCACAGAAGGCAGGTGGGTGAGCCTGGGGAGCCCAAGGCCTGCCCCTTCCTAAGTGTTGGTGTCATTCTCTCAGACCCACTCCTGTCCACACCTTAAGGGACCGGCCTTAGCCATGTTCCCACCACAGCACCCTCTTCCACACCTCCGTGTCTAGGGAAGGACTCTGACACCAGAAGGGCAGGGGACAGTTAGAGGACAGACAGAAACCTAGGACACCAGCACTGGCTCCCAGAAAGGGAAACCAAGGAGTACGGCTTGAACTGTGTATGTTGTCCTGTACCACAGAAGAGAGGGCACATGGCCATCATCACCCTGGGGACAAGGGTGAAACAGGCACAAATTACTCGAGAGGACTGAACACTGGCACAGAGCAAAGAACCTGAGAGTGCACGGCCCACAGAGGCCAGATTTAACATGTGCAGTACACACTGCCTGGCTCAGAAGCCTCCATGGCCAAGTGTCAGAGCGTGGTTCTTGATCATGTTACGATCAGCACAAGTGCACGGCCACCTCAGTGCAGACTCTGGTGACATCAAGTGTACCTTACTGTTTGAGCTTCCCGGGGAGGAGGGTGGAAAGGGGCTCAGGAAACAAGCACTCGCTGGAGGGAGATTCAGCCACAAAGCACCACTTAGCAGGTGGTCATCTGGTGTGGTCTGCAGGGACCACATGGCCGCGTAATGACAAGCAGATGCCAGACTGACTTGTCAACAATATCCATCGAGGGGAAGGGGCATCCCAGTGAGCTCAGACCCTGCACAATTGTCATCAATCTGAACCCACAAAGCCAGCAGCCAGCGGATGTGTAGGCAAGAACAACACTATGTGTTACCAACTATCTCCTACCAAAATCACCATCCAAAGACGCCATTCTGCATCAGAGCCTGGTCCTCACTGAGACCTGACTGGCAGCCCTCGTGCTCAGAAGCCTACACCAGTCACCGCCCCATGGAAGCAAAGAGCTGGGTTCTGTCCAAGCCTTTAGGGAAATGAACACTGCTGTACCCTCCAATCTTGAAAGCCTAGATTCCCTAGATGAAGGCATATAAACTGCTTTGCAGAAGTGTTGACGTGTGTCTACAGTCATGAAACCATCACCAAGACCAGGATAATGAATGCATTCATCACTGCAGACAATTTCCCTGTGCACCTTTGTAACTCCTCTGTCCAGTCCCCCTCCACCCACCACTGCCACTAGAAATTTGAGTGTTTTAGAATCCTGTAAAAATGGCACCACACAGGGAGTGCATGCTCCCTTTTGCTGGGGTTCTTTTACTTCGTACATGGAATCTGAGATCCACGAAGGTCACTGTTCATATCAGTAGTCATCCCTTTTGTGCCAGGTGGTGTTCTATGGAACAGGCTTGTTCCTCCACCCACCTGGCAACAGTCACCTGAGTTGTCCCTAGAGTTGAAGGGTATATACCTCCCACAGTGACAGCACTTCACACTGGCGGGACCAGTACCTACTCCACTCCGTTGCTCTGTCAAGGGAGGGTGTTGGAGTCCAGAGCCAAATCTGGGTGCAGGGCTTCCAGACCAGAGCTCTTTCTACAGCCCTCAAGGAGCCACCACTGAGCAAGTAGTCATCACACAAAGAGACACCACCAGCCTTCCGACTGCCATTATTCACACACAGCCTGACCCTCAGGAAGAAGCAAGGGGAACCTGCTTCCCAACCAAGCAATTCACTCCCAGAGCTCTGTCTTCTCACAGTGCAGTCTTCAAAGCCACAAAGAAATGACCAAGACAAAGGTGCCAGGTGGTTAGGGTGAACACTTCTTTTCAAATTACACTCTGTACAAAAAGCAGGGTACCGACCCACCGATAAGATGCACTTCTGTTTTTTTGTTTTGTTTTAGCACTACTGATGACTTAAGTGCATGTTGCCCATGTTCACAAACAAACACTATCACATACAAAACAAATACTTTACCTTTGCATGCAAAGGTCAAAAAGTTTATACTAAAAAATATGATAGAAATCAAGCCAATGTCAGCTATTTTTATATCTCTATTTTATGTCCTCCATACAAAATCAGGAATTTGGCCTTTATGCAAATGATCAGCCAAGGTTAATAAATAGCCCCTCCATGAAGCCCTCTCCTATACCCCTACTTATATATCTCCTGTAAGTTCTACTTAGATAACAGACACCTGGGGTCACCGCTGGGGGCAGGAACAGGTGATATCAGAAGCTGAACAGGAACCACAGAGCACTTACTGCCTCTTTGATAAAGCTCAGAGATCACTCAGGATGGGAGATGAAAGGCTGAGAAAATGAGTCACCTGGTTGTACCAGGTGCATGCTTCCTGTTCAGCCATCAGTCACCCGTGCCATGAGGTCACCTCGTGGTTTCACACTCCTGCAGGCTTTGAATTTGTTTTTAATAAATAGCTGGAGCACCCCGCCCACCACTGTGAATGAGCTCTAAATTGCACAACACATCAAAGGCCAACAATGATCAAGATCAAACAGTAAGACCAAAGGATGTGTGTTCAGTGTTACAGGCACAGGATGGGTGGTCATCCACATCTGCCCCCTCCAGAGATGGAGAGCAGAGAACCCTGGCTCTCGAGAGGCTCTTAGGACCACCACTTGCCAACTACTGACCTTGGGCAAGTCACTGTTCCTTCCCTGCAAAGTGGGACAACAATGGTCGCTTCTTCATAAGGGTTCCAAGAGCCTTCAGGAATAGCACACACGAAGCACAAACTGGCCACCATGCAGTCCGGTCTGGGCAGTGTCCCTCACATCAAGCGGAAGAAGAATGGTGGTAAAGGCTGCAGGTGGCAGTTAAATCCCACATTCCAAACTAACTTTCTGTGAGAGTTGATACAAATGCTAACAGACCAGATTACAAACTCTAGTCAGAAAAACATCCTCTTCAGGGGAGCCCAAGCTCACAGTTGCAAAGGCTCACTGCAGCTGGTATGACAGTCACACAAGAGAAGGCATGGAGTGGGTCCCACCTGGTGTCACTTTTTCTTTACCATAATTCTCACAGGTAGCTATAATACTCAAGTTAGTAACACTTGAAAATCACTGTTGAAGACACATGTTCTGGATTAGGATCCCATTTTCACAGGGGAAAAAGATCACACACGTGCCAAGAAGACACCTGAGGATCTAGATAAAAAAGTGCTAACCACGAGCAGTGGGATATCAGGTCATGTTTCTGCTTACCCGATTCTCTAATTTCTAATTGCTCCAGTGTGTTTCCTATACAGGCACAACTTGTTTTGTCGTGCTTTGCTTTTTTGTGCTTCACAGATATTGCATTTTTTACAAATTAAATGTAAGACCCTCCACCAGAAAAAGATTATAACTCATTAAGGCTTAGTAATGGTTCACATTTCGTTTAGCAATAAAGTATTTTTTAATTAAGATATGTACATTTTTGCCCCGGCCAGGTGGCTCAGTCGGTTGGAGCATTGTCTCATGCACCAAAAGGTTGTGAGTTCAATCCCTGGTTAGGGCACATACCTATGTTGTGGGTTCGATCCCCAGTGGGGGTGAATAAGGTGGGCAGAGGGGAAGAAGCCAACAGATGTTTATCTCTCACATCGATGTTTCTCTTTCCCCCTTCCTGTCTTTCTAAAATCAACGAATATGTCCTTGGGTAAAGATTAAAACAAAAGGTACGTATGTTTTTTAGACATAATGCTATTGAACACTTAATAGACAATAGGGTAAACATAACCTTTATATGCACTGGGAAGCCAAAAAATTTGTGACCCACTTTATTGCAATGTTTGTTTTATTGCAGTGGTCTGGAGCTAAACCCACAATATCTCCGAGATATGCCTGTATAACTGACAATAATGTGTATGTTATTTCTGCAGAGCACTTATTAAAATGTATGGAACAATATATAAAGACCATTTTGAAAATTATAAAGTACTATACAGAAGTCACCTATGGAACTTAGTAGTGAGAGTTCAAACATGGCGAGTTAACAAAACTAGAGATCCCGTTCCTCTCTACTCAGCAAACACTGCACATTTACGTTAGCTTTACCCTGCTCACCGCCACTTTCTTAAACGTCGGCGGTCTCTTCAGGGCCTGGACTTTCACAACTGTTTCACATCAGATTTTTAAGTTCACATGGATCTGATGAAGAGGAACTTACTTTACCAGGTTTGTCCAGAAAAAGTCCATCCATTGTTAATATAATGAGAACGATTTGCATGCGACATTTGTAACCTGGCAGCCAAGGAGAGCGGACTGGAATGCACATGCATCAACAATGACAACTTCACTGTACTAGTCGGTGGGGACGGTAGATGCTGTTGAGTGAGCATGTGTACTGTGTGGCCATCACGTTCAAAATGTCTGAGCAAGTAAAGCAACAAATCTGCATCACATTTTGCATTAAGCTTGAACATTTCTCCACGGAAACTATTCAGATGATTCAGAATGCCACAGCTACGGGCAACTGGTGACTGGCAGCCTCATCATGACAATGCGCCCGCTCATGCATCATGTCTCATGCAGAGTTTTTTTGCAAAACACCAAATCACCTAGGTGACTCAGCCCTGCTACAGCACAGATTTAGTGCCCCATGACTTCTGGTTTTTCCAAAACTAAAATCACCATTGAAAGGGATTTCAGGCCATCGAAGAGATTCAGGAAAATACAATGAGGCAGCTGATGGCAGGTGGGAGAACTGTGTGAGGTCCTAAGGTGCCTACTTGAAGAGGACTGAGGCATCATTGTCCTATGTACAATGTTTCTTGTGTCTTGTATCTTCTTTAATACATGTCTCTTTTTCTCATTACATGGCTGGATACCTTCTGGACAGACCTCATATGTGGTAGTAGTTAAAAAGTGGGAAAAAAAAGTTTTAAAGAATATGCCATCATACGCTTTTAGTGAACCACTTTATTTATTTATTTATTTATTTATTTATTTTTAGACAGGGAAGGGAGAGGGGGAGAGAGAGAGAGAAACCATCAATGTGTGGTTGCCGGGGGACATGGCCTGCAACCTAGGCATTGAGCACGGGCTGTGAACCAAAGGGTCGCTGGTTCAATTCCCAGTCAGGGCACATGTCTGGGTTGCAGGCCAGGTTCCCAGTAGGGGGTACACAAGAAGCAACCACACATTGATGCTTCTCTTGCTCTCTTTCTCCCTCCCTTCCCCTGTCTAAAAATAAATAAATAAAATATTTAAAAAATAAATAAATAAAATAAAAAATAAAGGTGGCAATTCCCAACAAATTGCAGGCAATTTAGAGTAATTTACTGAGAAGTTGTCTGCACCTACCCCTCTGAGGTCTTTCAGACATGAATGAGAGAACCACAGGAGACTCTAGACCTGGGTCCTTGCTGACTTCAAAACAGCAGATCGTGCATCAGACTTGCAACCTTTAGAACACAGGCTGGAATCAGTCAATGACCCAAAACAAAATGCAAGAGGCTTAGGATCACATTCCAACATCCCACAAAACTCTGGTCAGGAGACCAGTTCTCAGTATGGAAACTATAAGAAGACCAAAATAACAACTTCTGAAAAATGTGGCTTAAAAGTTGTTTTAAATATACAATTATAAATTTCATCAAGGTTAAAATTCTGTTCATAAAACAGTATGACTTGTTCCCTTAGAGTAATTCAGAAATCACTATTCTAAGCTTTAAGTCACCTCTTTACTTACTGACATCATCAGATAATTCTCAAGAGGTTCTTTCTACGCTAACAGTTTGTGTGGCAGCCCTGGCCCCCCCAGGAAGGTCGTGTCTGGTTTCCTTGACTCTGAGTCTTTGTGCAGAGTGAAAACCTGGGGTAGAAACAAAATCTTTGGGCATTTTGTTTCTATAAGAGGTATTTGATTTTTCTGCACCTGCATCTTCTTTCTTTTTAAAAGATTTTATGTATTTATTTTTAGAGAGAGGGGAAGGGAGGGAGAAAGAGAAACATCAATGTGTGGTTACCTCTCATGTGTGGCCCCCCCTAGGTACCTGACTTGCAACCCAGGCATGTGCCCTGACTGGAAATCGAAAGGGCGCCCCTTTGGTTCTCAGGTCGGCACTCAATCCACTGAGCCATACCAGCTAAGGCTGCATTTTCTTTCACAATATTTCAAAAGGATTTTTCCTTTTAAAGGAGTTTAACTTTATCCAAATGAACTTAATATGACCATCTTATGAAAAAGTCGAACTACTCAGGATCTATGTAATGATTTTGTATGTACAGAGAATGCATGGTAATAACTGAAACAGGGAAGAATAAATAGCCTGGGTGGCTTTCAAGTGCCAATCTTTTTGTTCACCATGGAAATGTTTTATCTTTAAGGCATCTCCAACACAGCTCTACTGTGACACCATAAAACTTACATTCCAAAGCAAATGGAATTTCAAAGAACCAAGGCGCAAGTATGACATTCCTTCAGTACTGTTCCCTCCATCCTTGGGATCTCCACCAAGCTGTGTCTCTGCTGCAGGCCTCACCCCAGGCCTCATCAGGTCCTGCTCAATAGTGCTGTTTCCACACTGCAGACTGTAGAGGTGGCCTTGAGGGTAGGGGTAGGGAGGGCTCCAGCACAGGCACACCTATGGGTCTTCATTTTCTGTCCCCCCCAGCAATAGTTAGTGACGTGGGCTCAACATGTCTAAATGCTTAGCCTGCTAAAGAGAGCTGGATGGATGCTGAGCACAGCACCTCCACACAGTGGCATGTATACGTACCCTGCTTCATGTAAGGGCAGTGGAGCTGAGGCTATGTGGTATGTGTTTGCTGCATATTACATTCCCCAAAGCCCTGAGTTCGGTATTCACTCATTATATTCACCCTCTTCCCCAGTGAACTTGGCCACTAATACATCCAGTCACCTTTGTCATAGGGCAAGAATATATGGATGAAGGCCTGGCTGGTAGTTCAGTTCGTTGGAGTATAGTCCTGATACAGCAAGGTTGCATGTTCGATCTCTAACCAGGGCACATATGGGAAGCAACCAATGAATGCATAAATAAGTGGAACAAATAGATGTTTTTCTCTCTCTCAAATCAATAAATTTAAAATTTTTTTAAAGAATACTTGAATGGACAGAAGCAATGTAATTAGACACAAAAAATCCTAAAAATGGCCCTGTCTGGTGTGGCTCAGTGAGTTGGGCATCATCCCACAAACCAAAGGGTTACAGTTTCAGTTCCAGGTCAGGGCACATGCCTGGGTTGCAGGCCAGGTCCCCAGTTGGGAGAGGCAATTAATTGATGCTTCTCTCCTTCTCTTTCTCCTTCCTCCCTCTCTAAAAATAGAGAAATAAAATCTTAATTAAATCCTAAAAATATTTTTAGTTATTAATAACATCATCTTTACATCTGAAAAATGAATATATATGAAACATCTAGATTTTATACTCAACATATACCATATTCTATGAGACTGACCTAATTTCTTAGGTCACATCTACTTCTTATGGAAAATTTCTACTTTAAAATGTTAAGTATTAAAAATTTAAGAATATGTTCATATTAACTTGTATATGCATAAAGACATTATGGAAAGACACACATAATTTACCCAGATTACTTATTTCTGAATGGTGAATTCTGGCAGGGCAGATAGGCAATGTTAAGCGGGAGAATGGGGGTGGGGGGTTCCCTGGAAAACATTTGAGTTTTATAACCCATGGAACATTGGCTTCAATTTCTGCTTGTGCACCTGACCAGAGCAGGCCTTCAACACAGCATGTGAAAGGAGCGCCACTGAGGGACAAGCAACACAACCACTCGGAAGCAGAACAGCCTCTCTGCTCAGAGGTCATCTGAAGGACCCAGAGAGACGGGGACACCCATCAGCAATTGTTCATCTCCCCACAGACTTTTCTGACTCTTATTTTAAAACCACAGAACAGAACTACATAATATAAGGGTTCATCAAAATCAAGCCCTAAATAAATAGGTGATATAAAGTGAGCCTTGGATTCTGCTTGCAAGGTGGACTAACTTATGGTGCACTAAACCACTTGCAAGGAAATCAGAAAAAAACAAACAAAAATATTTTCATCTCATTTAAGGCACCAGAGAACTACCATGGCAATGAGGTCTTAAGGGGACAAAACATGAGCGAACAGGGGAAGACAGAGATGTAAGCCCAACATTTAGTCCCCCTTTTCTCCTTGAGTTTATTGAGTAGTGCCTCAGTGGCTGAGAATGTGGAAGTTCTCAGAATTTTTTTTTAAAGATTTTATGTATTTATTGTTAGAGAGAGGGGAAGGGAGGGAGAAAGACAGGGAGAGAAACATCAAAGTGCAAGAAATACATTGATTGGTTGCCCCTCACACACCCCCAACTGGGGACCTGGCCTGAAACCCCAGGCATGTGCCCTGACTGGGAATTGAACCAGTGACCTTTCAGTTCCCAGGCCGGCACTCAATCCACTGAGCCACACCAGCCAGGGCCTCCTCAGAATTCTTAAGTGAGTGGTCTGAGTACACAGAGAGATGGGCCCTGGTAAAGACCCCAGTCTTCCAGCTGGGAGCCCAGTGGGCTGCTAGATGGGAGAAGGGACAAATCTGAAATAGACTATCCTTCTCAGCATCCAACCGGAGTGGCTCCTGACTGGAGGAAAGTGATGCGTTTTCTAATAGAAGAAAAATACAGTCAAGTACTTAAAATGAGCTTTAAATATTTCATATATAAGTAAAATGTCTGATATTTAATCAAAAACTGCCCATCATACCACAAGACAGGACCATATGACTAAAAAACAAGAGAAAGACAACAGAATCAGAACCACAAAATACTCCAATTTTGAAACGACATGACATTAAAGTATGTAATTAATATGTTCAATAAGTTAAAAGGCAAGCCGAAGATTTTGAGCAGAGAACTGGAAATTAAGAAAGAAAAAAAGAATCAGCCCTGGCCAGGTGGCTCAGTTGGTTAGAGTATCATCCTGTACACCACAAGGCTACAAGTTCGATTCTAGGTCAGGGCACATACCTAGGCTGAGGGTTCGATTACGGGTAGGGGCGTGTATAGGGGGCAACTGATTGATCGATGCTGCTCTCTCACAGTGATTTTCTTTTCTCTTGGAGAATTTCTCAACCCCTTCTTTTCTCTATCTATATTCACTCATTGGGGATCTCAACAAGGCTCGTGGTTCTAAACAGCATCAATATACTGATGGCTTGAGAGACCAAAGCAGAAGCTATAGTGGATTTTTAAAAATTTAATCTTTGTTGTATTTTTTTTTCCCATTTGCAGATTTTTAAACCCAATTTCAGAAACACCAAACCTCTCTGAGCTCATCACCATTACTCTCCCCATACTGCCCGTACTCCAGCCTTGCTGCCTTTCTTGCTTTTGAGATCTGGCTTTTCCCTCTACGTGGGTATCATCTTCCACCAGGCACACAGTTTGTGCTTTCACCTTCCTTAGGTTTTGCTTGAAACTCACCCTCTCGATTGAGACCCTCTCTGGCTTTTCCTGTTAAAATGGCAACCCTCCCTTTGACCCTATTGCCCAGATGGTACTTTACCATACATAGTATTTGTCACCATCTGAAACACTATAGTTCACTTATTTTTTCATCTTGTACCTCCTCCTGTGAAAATGTAAACCCCATGAATGGAGGAATTTTTGCCTGCTTCATCCACTGCCGAATCTCCACTTCCTAGAAAAGTATCTGGCACAAAGAGGGTACACAATGAATCTGTACTTCTGTCAACTCTCCGTTTAAAGGGGCAGCTATATTTGGGCAACACAACACAGATACCTCTTCCTGTCTGCTCAGACACAGGTTTTCTTGAACATGTGTACCATTACCCTTTAGTCTCCCTCTGTTTTCCAAAACTGCAAAACACTATGATCACATAATAGATAGTCCATTACCAGGATAGAGATCAACTGTCCTCTCTAAGATGAACAAACAGCCCTCAAAAAGATCCAGTACGAAACCCAGGAGTTACACGAGAGTCAGAAACAGTCTACCTCAAGATGCCAACCCTGCAGCTGTGTCCAGCATAAGGAGGGCTAACACATGGAATAAATGAGCTCCTGAGAAGTTTTATGTGTGCACATAATTTTTATTCACTGAGTGGATCTCAAAAGTACTAGACATCCCAAAGTGAATTTTCTTTTTTCCCCCTTTTATATTAAGTATTTACTGTATTTTTCGGACCATAAGACACACCTAGGTTTTAGAGAAAAATAGGGAAAAAATTTTGAAGCAAAAAATGTGGTAAAATATTTAGTAATATAAATAACATAATGTTTCACCAATGTAAATGTAAATGGAACTCAACAGCAGCATTAACAACCATTATTCCTCCCAAATGGAGCAAGGGGGTGCATCTTATAGTCCGAAAATACGGTATTTGTACGTTGCTGTCAGTGTATGTAAAATAATCATCCTTGTGCAATAGAAATTCATGAAAATTCTGAGAGGCAGATGTTAAGGACTGACAAAAGCAGAAGTCTGTAAAGTGTGGCACATGTTACAAGGATAAGTTTTTTGTACAGGCTTCAAATTTAGCTCTCTTCAAATATTCACTGGTTCATAAAAAGTGGTTTCAGAACACCTTAAAAAATTCATTTCACTAGGCCCTGGCTGGTGTGGCTCAGCGGATTGAGTGCAGGCTTGTTAACCAAAGGGTCGATGGTTCGATTCCCAGTTAGGGCACATGCGTCGGTTACAGGCTGTATCCTCAGTAGGGGCCATGTGAGAGGCAACCACACATTGATGTTGTGCCCCCCTCTTCCTTCCTTCTCCCGTCTATAAATACATACATACATACATACATACATTTTTTTTTAAAGAAAGATTCATTTCACTACAAAAAGGAGCAGACTTTCTGGGGTCTAAAGGGATTGGTACTTGAAGATACTGCAGTCAGCAGAGGGTCATGCTGAGCATTCTGCAGACAGAATTGCTTCAAACCTGCAGCTTTCTAGGACACAGTGGGGGCCGGTCTCCAGCTGGAACTGTTGAACCACTTTCTTTATAGTGGTAACACTGGAGGAACCACACAGAAGGTGCAGCAAAAGCTGGGCTGATTTGTTGGTAGTGGGTCCGAAGGGCCAGACAGTAGGGCAGCAAAGCCAGGGACGGGGCTCCGAACTCCCGAAGTGAATTTTCATTAAGAAGAAAGAATCCTTTCTCAGTGCCACCACCTCCATATCACACAGTTATGGTAGTCACGTTAGACCTCCCCTAAAAAGCTGAGCTCCACATCTCCTTTCTTCCACTGAATTCTTCTCAAAGAATCATTCTCTTCCTTTTGTGTTTAAAAGATAAGTTTTGCAAACTAGGCCCAACTCTGTAATCATAGAAACAGACAGCAGTCTTTCTTCTACATACATGCAGGACTTCTTGGCAAACTAATTAAAAATGCCGCCCTACTGAGGGATGGGCAGGGAGCATGATACTATGAACAGAAATTTTCTGAGGAACGTTTAGGGGGCAGTTAGACCCCCAGGGTCCTGTCCTCACTCACATCCAGGAGGATCACATAATTCTCTATCACATACCTTTGTAGGACACACAGGAGAAAGTCTCAGTAAAAATGACACTGGAAGGCTCCTGATTTGGGAAAATCAGGTACAGGGAAAGATACAGGGATTCGGACTAAAAACTGATGAATCAGGTGAAAAGTCTGTATTCTCAACTGGGAAACCCAACTCCTTCATCTATTCAGCTCCGGAATGTAACAGCCAGTCCCACAAGAAGGGGACTAAAGTTTCCCTCTCAGGGGAGAGCAAATCACACCTGACAAAAGACCTAAAGATACTGAAATTTGGGGACCCCCCACCCAAGCAAAAAGCCAGCTAGCAGCCTGAACACACCAAGCACACCAATCAATAAAGGCCTCCCACACGGCTTTCAACCAGCATCTCCAGTGCCTCACATTTAAACAAAACGAAACAGCCAGGATCATCATTTGGATAAAACTTCGAGCAAGCAAGACAGAATCCAAATCCATAACAAAGAAATTCAGAGGATCCAAACACCTTACTAAGCAGAAAGCAGGACAACAATTAAGAAAATATAATTAACCTCTCCAGAAAAGATTTTAAAATATTAATCCATGAACAAAAAATAAATTTTTAAGAGTGTATATTCAGAAAACAAGGGCATGGAAATTTAATAGAAAGATCTGAAATCACAATTTTAGAAAATGGAAAATAGGATAATATGGTTTAAAATTTGAAGGCTCATTCCACATGGTCTGACATCTAAACAACAGGAGCTCTAAAATGAGAAAATGGAAAACATGAAGTTATCAAAGAAATAACATTTAACAGTCCTGACCACTGTGGTTCGGGTTGAACACCATCCTGCAAAGCAAAAGGTGGTTGGTTCAATTCCCGGTCAGGGCACATGCCTACGTTGAGGGTTTGGATCCCAGTTGGGGCCCATATGAGAGGCAACAGATTGATGTTTCCCTCTCACAGCAATATTTCTCTCCCTCTTTTTCTTCCTCCCTTTCCCCCTCTCTAAAACTCAATAAATATTTTTTTTAAAAAGAAAGAACATTTAACAAATTTCCAGAATAGAAGGACAAGTTTCTTCAGCACAATGAAAGAAAAAAGGAGACTTCTGGCCAAGATGGAGGCGTAGGTAGACACAGTGTGCCTCCTCGCACAACGGAAAGGACAACAACAAATTTAAAAACAAAAAACAACCAGAACTGCCAGAAAGTTGAACTTTATGGAAGTCTGACAACCAAGGAGTTAAAGAAGAAACATTCATCCAGACAGGTAGGAGGGGCGGAGACAGGCAGCCGTGCAGAGAGGACTCGCAGCCAAGGAGGCAGCAGCCGGTGGACCAGGCGAGGCGGTGAATTGCAGACTGGGTGGTCCCACATTTGAGTGCAGATAAACCGGGAGGAACAACTGGAGAGTGAGACAGACTTTGAAACCCAGGGTTCCAGAGTGGGGAAATAAAGCCTCAAACCTGATTGAAAACGCCAGTGGGGGTTGAGGCGGCAATGGGAGAAACTGGTAGCCTCACAGGAGAGTTTGTTGGAGAGACAACAGGATCCTAGAACATACACAAGCCCACCCACCCAGGAATCAGCACCAGAAGGGCCCAATTTGATTGTAGGTAGCAGGGGAAGTGACTGAAAACCGACAGAGAGCAGAGCCACATGGTTGGCTCTCGGACCCCTCCCCCACCTACTGCTTCATACGCAGTGACGTGTTACCCTGCCCTAGTTAACACCTAAGGCTCCGCCCCTTACTATGTAACAGGCACACTGAGACCAAAAAAAAATGAAAGAACAGATCAAATCTCCAGAAAAAATACAAGCAAACAATGAAGAGATAGCCAACCTATCAGATGCAGAGTTCAAAACATTGGTAATTAGGATATTCACAGAATTGGTTGAATATGGTCGAAAATTAGATGAAAAAAGGAAGGCTATTCTAAGTGAAATAAAGGAAAATGCACAGGGAACCAACAACAGTGACGGGAAGGAAACCAGGACTCAAATCAACAGTGTGGACCAGAAGGAAGAAAGAAACATTCATCCAGAACAGAATGAAGAAACAAGAATTCAAAACAATGAGGAGAGGCTTAGGAATCTCTAGGACAACTTTAAACATTCCAACATCTGAATCATAGGGGTATCAGAAGGAGAAGAGGAAGAGCAAGAAATAGAAAACTTAATTGAAAAAATAACTTGTCTCCAATCTGGCAAAGGAAATAGACTTCCAGGAAGTCTGGGAAGCTCAGAGAGTCCCAAAGAAGTTGGACCCAAGGAGGAACACACCAAGGCACATCATAATTACATTACCCAAGATTAAAGATAAGGAGAGAATCTTAGAAGCAGCAAGAAAAAAGGAGGCAGTTACCTACAAAGGAGTTCCCATAAGACTGTCAGCTGATCCCTCAAAAGAAACTTTGCAGGCAAGAAGGGGCTGGAAAAAATTATTCCAACTCATGAAAGGCAAGGACCTACATCCAAGATGACTGTAATGACAGCAAAGCTATCGTTTAGAATGGAAGGGCAGATAAAGTGCTTCTTAGATAAGTTAAAGGAATTCATCATCACCAAGCCCTTATTTTATGAAATGTTAAAGGGACTTATCTAAGAAAAAAATCAAAAATATGTACAGTAAAATGATAGCAACTCACAATTATTAACAACCACACCTAAAGCAAAAACAAAAGCAAACTGAGCAAATGACTAGAACAAGAACAGAACCACAGAAATGGAAATCACATGGAGGGTTAGCAAGAGGGGAGAGGGAGAGAGGGGGAATAGGTACAGAGAATAAGTAGCATAGATGGTAGGTAGAAAATAGACAGGGGGAGGTTAAGAATAGTATAGGAACTGTAAAAGCCAAAGAACTTATAAGTATGATCCATGGGCATGAACTAAAGGGGGGGAATGTAGGTGGGAGGGATACGCAGGGTGAAGGGGAATAAAGGGGGGAAATGGGACAACTGTAATAGCATAATCAATAAAATATATTTAAAAAAAGAAAGAAAGAAAAAAGCCCCAGTTCCAGATGGTGGTATAGGTAAATGTGGTATTTGAACCCTCCCACAACCACATCAAAATTACAATAAACTACATGACAACTATCATTCAGAACCACCTGAAATCTGGCTAAACAGAAGTCCTACAACTACGAAAATAAAGAAGCCACAACCCTGGCTGGGTAGTTCAGTTGGTTACAGCTTTGTCCCAAAATGCTAGGTTACAGGTTTG
This sequence comes from Tonatia bakeri, assembly GCA_004024845.1. Classification (NCBI taxonomy): domain Eukaryota; kingdom Metazoa; phylum Chordata; class Mammalia; order Chiroptera; family Phyllostomidae; genus Tonatia; species Tonatia bakeri. The sequence continues at coordinate 23,361 of PVIA01001647.1, forward strand.
ATTCCCACTCAGGGCACATACAAGATCAGTCAATGAACACATAAATAAGTGGGACAACAAATCAATGTCTGTCTGTCTCTCTGTTTCTCACCTCACTTCCCTCTCTAGGATCAATACATTAAAAAAAAAAAGAACCAGCCACATTGAGACTGGTAGGAGGGGTGGAGACCCAGAATGGGCTGGTCCCACACTCAGGTGTGGTAGATAAAACTCAGCAGTGATATCCTGGCAGCACAGGTACCCCTGAGAAGCAAGGGGTCCCAGCCCCACACCAGGACCCCTAGCCCAGGGTTCCAGTGCCAGGACAAGAAGTCCCCGTAACTTCTGGCTGCAGAAACCAATGGGGATTGTAGCTAAGGGAAATGGAGGGCTTCTGGAGTCCCAGGCATTTCTGTTAAAGGGCCCATGCACACACTTCCTCAGACTTACCTGCTCTGAGCTCCAGTACTGGAGCAGTACCTCAGGGACATATGGGGAGAAACTGAGTTGTATGGCATCAAGCCAGGAGCTAGAGGAGCAGCTTTCTCCCAGAGACAAGCCACTGTTCCTTTTCTGACCCTCCCCCTACAGAACTGGCAGGCAGGCTCCATATCTCAGTCAACCTGACTAAATCTGTTTACCCACCCTGGTCATTCCCTGAGACTCCACCCCACCCAATCTGCAGGTCCACCCAAGCCATTTCCACTGGCTTTTTACACAAACGGCCTGTTTTGACTCCAGCTTCAGACTTTCCTAAAATCTCTCAAACAAGCAACATCTGGCCTCTGCATGCCCATACCTCTCATTAAGTGGCCCCAGGCCCACCATTAGCAGCAGCCAGCCTCAGTTTGCAGCCAGGCTTCTGCTGGGCACCTCCAAGCCCAGCATAAGCAGCAGCCATCTGCAGATGGCTCTGTAGCTCATGCCAGGTGGGCTGACCTTGCCCTGAACCTCCCAAGAAGGCCCAGAGCCAGTGCACCCAGTGCACAGCTTCAGACCATGTTGAAGCACCACTCAACCACCTCTACAAGGGGTGGGCTCAGTGGGCACCAGAGCCCTGTTGATGTAAGGTAAGTCCTGCTTCATGGGGTCAGTCTCTACACAGTCGATCCTCACAGTGGCCACAGCCAATTGGCCTGAAGGTAAATCCCTCCTACTGAGGCACAAACAGCAATCAAGGCTCAACTCCAACAGGAAGGTGTACACAGCCTACATAGGGGGGCACACCTAGAGTGTCCAGCTTGGGTGACTGGAGAAGTTGTGCCACTGGACACTACAAGACATCTACTACATAAGGCCTGGGAGATGCAGCAACACTATCTAATACACAGAAACAAATATAAGAGGCTGCCAAAATGAGGAGACCAAAAAAAAGCAAGTCCCAAATGAAAGAACAGAACAAACTCCAAAAAATGAACTAAACAAAATGGAGACAAGCAATCTATCAGACACAGAGTTCAAAAACAGTGGTTATGAGGATGCTCAGTGAACTTAGGGGAAGAATAGATGAATTTAGTGAGAGCTCCAACGAAGAGCTAGGAAACATAAAAATGGAGACAGAAAACCTAAAAACAGAACCTTTGAAATGAAGAATACATTACAAAGAATCAACAGTGGAGTAGATGAAGCAGGGGATCAAATCAGAGATTGGGAAAATTAAAAAACAAAAACAAAAATGGAAAGCAGACTATCAGAACAGCAAAAAGAGAAAAGAATTTTAAAAAATGAGGGTGATATAAGAAGTATCTGGGATAACTTCAAATGTACCAACATTCATATCACGGCAGAGCCAGAAGAAGAGAGGGAATCCATGTGGAAAAAATATGGATGGAGCCCTGACCGGGATGGCTCCGGTGATTAGGCATCATCCTGCAAACCACAGGTCACGGGTTCCATTTCCAGCCAGGGCACACACCTGGGTTGTGGGTTCTGTCCCTGGTCAGGGTGTGTGCAAGAGGCAACCAGTCACTGTTTCTCTCCCTCCCTTCCCCTCTCTCTAGATCAATTTAAAAAATAATAATAATAATGAAAGAAATTTTCCCTATCTAGTGAAGGAAATAGACATAGAAGTCCATGAAGCACAGAGTCCCAGACAAGATGAAGCCAAAGAGGCCCACACCAAGACACATCATAATTAAAATGCTAAAGGTTAAAGACATATAAACAATCTTTAAAGCAGCAAGAAAAAAGCAGTTAGTTATCTACAAGAGAGCTCCGGTAAGACAGTCAGTTGATTTCTCAAAAATTTTGCAGTCCAGAAGGGATTGGCAAGAAATATTCAGTCATGGAAAGCAGGGACCTACAACAAGATTACTCTACCCAGCAAAGCTACCATTTACAATCAAAGGACAAGAACTTCTCTGACAAGAGAAAGCTAAAGGAGTTCATCACCACCGAACCAGTATTACAAGATGTTAAAGGGTCTTCTTTAAGAAGAATAAATGATCAAAATATGAATAAAATAGCAATAAATACATATCTATCAATAATTACTCCAAATGCAAATAAACTAAATTTGCATAAAACCCAATAGAAAGACATATGTTGGCTGAATAGATACATATGCTATCTACAAGAGACCCACTTCAGATCAAAAGACACGCACAAGCTGAAAGTAAAGGAATGGGAAAAGATACTTCATGAAAATTGAAATAGACAAACAAAAGCTGGGATAGAAATACTTATACCAGACAAAATAAACTTTAAAACAAAGACTAGACAGCAAGAAACAAGAACTCAGCAATATTACTTCTGGGTATTTATCCAAAGAAACCCAAAACACTAAATCAAAAACACAGATACATTCATATGTTTGTTGTAGGATTATTTGCAATAGCCAAGATATGGAAGCAACCTAAGTGACCATAGATGAATGGATAAAGAATTGGTGCATATATACAATAGAATATGACTCAGCCATAAAAAAAGACTCAAATCCTGCCATCTACAACAACATGGATGGACCTAAAGGTTATTGAGGTGACTGAAGTGAGTCAGACAGAGGAAGACCAAATGCCATATGAATTAACTTATGTGTGGAATATTAAAAAACAAAATAAATTAAGAAGCAGAACAAAAACAGACTCAAAGATACAGAGACCATTATGATGGTTGCCAGACTGGGAGCAGGGCGGCGGGGGGGGGGGGGTTGTGGGGGACGGGTAACAAAGTTGAAGGGATTAGGGAGTACAAATTGGTACTTACAGAACAGTCACAGGAATGTAAAATATATCATATGGAATACAGTCAATAATATTCTAATAATTATGTATGGTATCAGGTGGATACTAGATGTATCAGGGTGATCACTTAGTAAGTTATACAATATCTAATCACTAGGTTGTACAAAAGAAACTAATACGATATTGCACGTCAACTATAATTGAAAACTTAAAAAAAAATTTTTTTTTAAGGAAAGAAAGAAAAAGAGCCCTCGCAGGGTGGCTTACTTGAAGCATCATCCCACACACAAGACTGCAGGTTTGATCGCTGGCCAGGGCACATACCTAGGTCGTGGGTTTGAGCCATGGTCGGGGCACGTACTAGAGGCAACCAACTGTCGTATCTCTCTCACATCAATGTTTCTTTCTCTCTCCCCTCCTTTCTCTCTCTCTAAAATCAGTAAACGATAAAATCCCCAGGTGAGGATGAGAAAAGAAGGAAGGAACCCCAAACAAGCTACCACACAGTGAAACAAGCTCCATGTTGCTGATAAAGAAACATCCAAGACAGGTTCAGAGAGAGGGGAAAGTCACATCCACAGGGATGCGTAGAATGGAGTCAGGCCTCTCCAGTACAACTCCAGAAGGCAGAAGGTGATGATGCAAATCATTCTGGGGAAATGCCACCCAATCTAGGATTCTAAACCCAACCAATTTCTCCTTCAAGTACTTTTTGTATCAGCAAGGCAAAGCAGCCACACAGCACACCCGAAGAGCAACACTCTCACATGCAGTGGGAACAGGGAAAGTTTTGTAACATGTCTCTTAGGCAAAAAAGTTTATCTGACTGGCTTTATAATGTGGAGAAGTATATATTTACAGGACTTTTTTTCCAATAGTATTTTATATTAATTTCAGGTGTACAGCATAGTGGTTAGACAATTACATCCACAAGACTTTTTAAAGTAATGTAGTATAAAGAAAGATTTGTCAGAAAGTCAAATATCTAATCAAATGAAAAAATGCAGCCCCAGCTGGTGTAGCTCAGTGGATTCAGTGCCAGCTCGCGAGCCTAAGGGTCACTGGTTCAAATCCCAGTCAGGGCACATGCCTGGGTTGCAGGCCAGGTCCCCAGTAGAAGGCACATGAGAGGCAACCACACATTGATGTTTCTCTCCCTCTCTTTCTCCCTCCCTCCCCCTCTCTCTAGAAATAAATAAAATCTTTTTTAAAAGTGCAACAATTACACTAAAAAGTATTTCAAAAGATGGTACAGGAAAGGGAATGCTTGACCCAACTTGGCTCAGTAATGAAAACACTACATATGGACTTAAACTAGACCTAGGATGTATTAATGCAGTTGATCCTTGAACAACATGGGCATTAGGGACACCAATGCCCCTGCCCAGATGAAAATGTACATGTACCTTTTGACTCCCTAAAAACTTACTAATAGCCTACTGCTGACCACCTTACTGATAACATAATAAACAGCTGATTAACACAGATTTTGTATGTTACAGTACTACATATGGTATTCTTCCAATAAGGTAAGCTAGAGAAAAGAAAATGCTAGGAAAATCATAAGGAAGAAAAAGCATATTTAGAGTATTTATTGGAAAAAAAATCTACGTATAAACGGACTCAAAGAGTTCAAACCTGTGTTATTCAAGAATCAACCACAATTAGGATGAGTGGTAGGGAAGGGAAAACACCAATAAAGATTGCCTAAAAACAGCACATTACTCAGAAGAAAGGGTGTGATGGACAGAAAGTCTGTGTCCCCACAAAATCCATATATTGAAGCCCTAACCAACAGTGTGGCTGTGTCTGGAGATGGGGCCTCCAAGTATGTCATAAAGGTCAAATGAGGTCTTAAGAGGAAGGCCCTCATCTGGGAGAATTAGTGGCCGTATCAGAAGAGACCCCTGAGAGCTGCTCTCTCTGTCCACACGCGCACGCTGAGGAAAGACCATGTCAGCGCAGTGAGATGGCACCCATCTGCACGCCATGAGGAAAGGCCCCGGAATAACACCTACCTTACAGATGCCTTGGCCTGGGACTGGGAGAAAGAAATGTCTGCTCTTTAAGCCCCCAAGTTGGGAATGTTTTGTTGTAAGCAACCTAAGCAGACTAATACACTAGAGTAAGAGACAGCTGGAAGTGGCCACCTTGGAAAGGCCAGGGGTGACATGGAACTGCTAAGTTATTAGCCTTTCAGCATTATTTGAATTTTTCCTTGCCTCCATTTTTTTTGTCAAACTAATTTGAAATATTGGTATAGCAGTGTAAACATTAAGAAGACAGACCTAAGATCATACTAAAAAGAAACATTCACATGCATCCTTTTTAAAGAAAAAATGGTCGAAAAGTTGCATAAAATTCAGATCTTCTTGTGATACATTTTTTCTATTTCAATAATATACTTTCTAATTATAAAGAAATATATTTTAGCCTGGCTGGTGTAGCTCAGTGGATTGAGCGCGGACTGCGAACCAAAGCATCACAGGTTCGATTCCCAGTCAGGGCACATGCCTGGGTTGCAGGCCATGACCCTCAGCAACCACACATTGATGTTTCTCTCTTTCTCCCTCCCTTCCCTCTCTAAAAATAAATAAATAAAATCTTAAAAAATATATATATATTTTATAGGAATTTGGAAAATATAAAAAAAGACAATAAAAAATCTATCTTCTCCAACCATACCAAAACAAAAACAAAACAAAACTCCCTGTGCAATTAACCCTGCTATGGGACATTCAAGTTTTCTGTTCTCTATTACAATCAAGGCTGCAAGCGACATTCTTCATGATTACTTTTCAATGTTTATTCAAGAGAAGGCACTGGCCCCATTAAAAATTGAAGAAAAGAGGGGCAATACAAAGAACTAAATAAATAAACCATTTAAATAACTCTAAGGTCACAACACTAGATGAATTAAAGGCCCAAAAAGGAGCAGTGGTGCCCCTGCTGCTGGGGGACTGAGGATGGTGCCCACCCAGACACCGCACACCTCTGTCCATCAAATCTGGAGGAGTCCGGTCCAAACAAAAGGGCTGAGTCCAGATGCTACAGGAAGGTTCAACAGTTCAGAGAAGGTTCGTGGGCCAAGGCTATAATCCACCCAGTAACAGGGGTCCACTGTGGGAGGGGATGCAGAGGGGAGAGGCTGAACCCCTTCACATGCAAAAAACCCTACGCACAGCCTTTGTGTGGCTGCTTTAAGATGATGGAACAGGGCAGAGGCCAGCCCCAGTCCCAGATAGGGAATGAAGAGATTTACTGAGTTTCTTCCTCAGATCAAACACTTTTTGGAATTAATGGGCTCTGAGAGGACCCTGAGGGGCTCACAAAACTGTGCATTTGTACTAATGTGTAAAGGGGGAAAAATAAAGCAACACTTATTTTCTTCTACACTTACAGGTATGCAGCCTCATGCTGGTCAAGGCTGAAGAAAGAATTATTGGACAGCCTTTCCTAACTGATCTACCACTATTCAGCCAAATCCAATATTTCCAGTAAGTGCAGGGTAAACTGGTATAAATGAAGTCAGGACTCTAATACAGATTAATAGAGCCCTGGCTGGTGTGGCTCAGTGGATCGAGTGCTGGCCTGAGAATCAAAAGGTCACCAGTTCGATTCCCAGTCAGGACACATGCCTAGATTGTAGGCCAGGTCCCCAGTTGGGGGCGTGCAAGAGGCAACCAATCAACGTATCTCTCGCACAACGATGTTTCCCTCCATGTCTTTCACCCTCCCTTCCCTTCTCTCTAAAAATAAATAAAATGTTTTTTTAAAAGTTAATAAAGCCATGTGTATGAATAAAATTCAAATCTCTGTGACACTGGCTGGCATATTAGCTTGACAATGGGGCGGTCTCCAGGCAGCTGACCTATAGGTATAGCTCAGTTCCAAGAACTACACAAGGCAGGTCTGCATGCCTGCACACCGTGCTGGACAGCATGCAATCACACCAACCCCACGCTCTCCTGAAACAGCTACAGCACTTCAGAGCCATGGGCAGCATGGTCCACACAAAGGGCATCAGTCACCATTTGCTTGTCTGCTCCCTATAAGCACTTTCCTTTCATAAAGCTACTGATACAAAGGCCCAGGCAAAGAAGCATCTCTATTCCAGAATTTTTCTCTGATGGCTCACCACCGATACCTTCCTGGACTTTGATGAAACCAGTCAAAGACCATGAAAAGTTTTATATGACTAAAGCAAAGAAAAAAATATTTTTAGACTTTCCAGTAACTAGTTTTAAAAAACTGTAATGGCCAGTCCTACGCCAGTGACAGGTATATAAAATGCATATGGCATGTTGGTGCTTCTGGGACAGAATCCACCATGGGCATGGTCGTGTCGTAGGAGCTTGAGGTTGACTCCAGGCACAGTGGGAAGCCCCAAAAGTGCTGAAAGAAGAGACAGTGTGATCACACCTGCATTTAGAAAAGATCGTTTTGGCTGTGAACCAAAGCATCGCAGGTTTGATTCCCAGTCAGGGCACATGCCTGGGTTGCAAGCCACGGCCCCCAGCAACCGCACATTGATGTTTCTCTCTCTCTCTCTCTCTCCCCCCCTCCCTTCCCTCTCTAAAAATAAATAAATAAAATCTAAATAAATAAATAAAATAAAATAAAATAAAATAAAATAAAATAAAAGAAAGAAAAGATCGTTTTGGTGTTGTGGGGAGGAGACCCAGCCAGAATGTCATGTGGTGGTCCGAGAGATAGGGGGAGCTAGAGTGCACAGTGAGAAGCAGAGGGATTCAACATGCAGGGCCGCCGCCACGGATGAGGAGTCAGCAAGGCGAGGACTAACCTGTTAGACAGTGATGTCATTTCTGGAGGCAGGATGATTTTAAGAGGAAAAGGTTTGTGGTGGGAAGTTAATATGTCTCATTTTAAGAAAACACGATTATTAAAATCTGACTGTGTCCTTCTCTACCCTATTTTGAAACCAACCCAGATACTAATTTCAACACCTAGCAGACCACTAAATTCAGATGATAATGATGATGAAGACAAAGAACCACCTCAAGAGCTGAAATTTAATGAGCACCTGCTATGTGCAGGCACTAGCTGTCCTAAGCACCGCCCCCCCAGGAACTCCATGACAACGTCACTTGGCAGGTTCTTACTTCATCCTCCCCACTTTACAGATAAGTCAGAGAAGTTTAGCAACTTTTCCAAAGTACACAACCAGAACGCTGACCCTACAAGACACTGCCTACTGGAAAAGTCATCAAGTGAGGGGACATTAAATTAAGCCACCAAGCTTAATGTTCTCCCCATCCGGTCAGCAAGGTAAGATTTTTAAACTTTTGTCTCAAGAACTCCACAGCAGCATACTAAGCCTTGTACGAAAACATCTCCAGTCACCTACTTTGGGGTCAACTGTTCAGTTAAAAGAATTCATCCAGTTGCACAAGTCATACGCCTGGAAGATGATGGCAGGGGAACAGCAGCAGGGCCATGCAATCTCCCTAAGCTTTTTGCGCCCCACTCAGTATAACTGTAAGCACAGCAGTAGAGAAAAGGAGGGGAGGGCTATAGGGTGAGCAAGATTTAAGTGAGCTACCTTCCATCACAAATGACCTAAAAATTTGACAGTGAAGAGAATGTGCTAAAGGGCAAATCAAACAGGCTCATTTTGTAAAAAAAAAAAAAAAAGATTTTATTTATTGATTTTCTAGAGAGGGGAAGGAAGTGAGAAAGGAGGGGAAACATCAATGTGTGGTTGCCACTCATGTGCCCCCTACTGGGGACCTGGCCCACAACCCAGGTATGTGCACTAGACTGGGAATCGAACCAGTGACCCCTTGGTAGCACTCAACCACTGAGCCACACCAGCCAAGGCAAAACAGGCTCCCTATTAAGAAGTGTGTCCTCAGACACCCAGAGCCTGTGGCCACCCACCCACCTCAAGCACAGCAGGCAAAGACTCTACCCTGTTGGCTAAGAGCCCCTTAACAGCTAGGCACCCTTCACCCACCCCGACCCTACACCACTCTATTCAAACTCCAATCAGAAACCCAAACCACTCTTACTTTTCTGCCTTTCATATGAATTTGTACACATTTTGGGTGCTTCCATTTTCCTACATTTCTTCTTTTGACCTTTTAAACCACTAGCAGAAATACAGTCAATAAACCAACAAACAGGTCAGATATTTCCTTAAACTCTTAGTTATTCTCCTGGAGAATAAGGGCTGGCCACCCACCCTTTAAAGGACCCACAAATTGCTGAGTTGCTTCTGCTGTGAACAATGGCATCCACAGTGCACTCTCTGGCCACAGTCATGATAACCATCCCTGACCAGGAGTACCTCACTGGACCAACCCACCAGAAAGACGCAAGAACATAGCCGTTGTGACTCTGTCCTTGGGGAACATCTCAACCAATAAGGAAGGTAAGGGCAGTAAATAGAAATGGAAAGTATTTGCTGGTGTTAGATACCAAAAACCAGTGGTATTCACTAAGTGCAGGTGCTTGAAGGGTTGAGGAAGACAGCCTGGCTTCAAGCCTGACCAAGACTGGCCCTCCCACAAGCAGGCCCTGAAAGGCACCTGGCAGGCCAAGCTGAACTGTTTTAGAAGGAGTAAAAACAGCCTGCCAGCCAACATCTTACAGCCTTTGGGCCCTAATGCCAAATCATTAAGTAAATAACTAGCCAAACGCCCGCATCACCAAAGGACCAACCCTTTGCCAATTCACACCAATTAAATGGTGGATGTGAACCAACCAAAACTTCGTCAAAGTTCCACTGATAATGGGTAATACTGGCTGGCAAAGTCTTCCACACAGAGAGACGCAGAATGAATGAGCAGAGAGGAAATTTGTTATCCCTTAGCCCAGGGCTCAAATGATCCCAGGTGAGTAGCATAAATGCAGAGGAAGGTCAGGAGCATTGCTGTTTTCTCGACTTTAACAGAGACCCAAGTAAGAATTCATTTAATCTATCTTAAGTCAGCTATATGAAAAACAACCATGTCCTGGCCAAGTGGCTCAGTTGGCTGGAGTATCATCCTGTACAGCAAAAGGCTGTGAATTCGATTCCCAGTCCGGGCACGTACCTAGGTTACGAGTTCAATCTCTGGTCAGGGCACACACTGGATCAATGTTTCTTTCTCTCTTTCTCTCTCTTCCCCTTCCTCTCTCTCAAAAATCAATAAACATGTCCCTTGGGTGAGGATTTTAAAAAAAAGAAAAGAAAAAGGAAACAACCATGTGTATACACGTAAAGTCAAATGAGGGCCCACGCCTGACATCCTATCAGGGACCCGGGAGTACCTACGCCTGGTATGGGGAGACTGAACACCAGCCAGCACAATCGGAAGAGCTTTACGGTATAGAGCCCATGGAACCAGGAGCTCTAGGTTCACAAGCCCCTCGAAGTTGTTCCATCCTAGATCCACTCCCCGCCCACGTGACACGTCCCCCCCCCAAGCAGAATCAACACTTAGGCACTGGGAAGAATCAACAATGGGAAACGCATCCCCTACGCTCCTCGTCTTCGCAGCTGGCACTCACAACCTGCCTATTCAGCACCCACTCTCTTTTTCTCTTTCCTGTTAAACCCAATCTTCCTTCGGAAGCCCATTCCCTCCAGTTCAGGAGATGTGATGCTGGTGGGGTGGGGCATCCTACGTAATTTCCAGAGCGGCCCTACTTGGTGTAAGCTCAGCAGCACAGTCTCCACCCCTTACACAACTACTATGCGGTGATGGGCAGGGCAGAGCAGCACACAGCATCTGGTCACTCAGACTAAACTGCAAGACCTTCCTTTAATGCTGTAGGAAGCATTTGTTTACAAAACAAGAGAGCTCAATGCCAAGGTTATTGGGCAGCCATCTCCAACACCACCAACCAAGGAGTTAACCGAAGAGCAGAGCTGGCCACAGGAAGACAGAAGCAAAAAAGCATTAAGAAATGGGGCAGTTTCTTACAAAACTAAATGTGTTCCACCATGCAACCCAGCAAACACACTCCTTTGGGGTATTTTTACCCAAAGAAGGTGAAAAGTTATGGGCATACAAAAACTTGCACATGTATTTTTACAGTATGACTCATAATTGCCAAAATCTGGAAGCAACCAAGATGTCCTCTAGTAGGTGAATGGGTAAATAAGCTGTGGTACACCCTGACAATGGAATACTATTATTCAGCACTTAAAAAGAAAGAGAGAGAGCTATCAAGCCATGAAAAGACATGGAGGAAAATAAAATACACATTTTAGTCTGACAAGGCTACATATCATGATTCCAACTATATAAAGTTCTGGAAGAGGCAAAACTATGAAGACAATAAAAAGATCAGTGGTTGCCAGGGGTTAAAAGGGAGGAAGGGATGAATAGACGGGGCACAGAGGATTTTTAGGGCAGTGGAAATGCTCCGTATGATCTTATTGGTGGACACATGTCATTATACATTCATCCAAATCTGCAGAATGTACACCACCAAGAGCGAACTCTAATGAAAACGATGGACTGCAGGTGATTGTGATGTGTTGATGGAGGTTCATAAGTTGCAACAAATGTACCACTCTGGTGAGAGAGGCTATGGGAGAGGCTATGCATGTGTGGTGCAAGGGGCACATGGAAAGCCTCTGTACCTGTCTCTCAATTTTGCTGGTAACCTAAAACTGCTTTAAAGAAATAATAAAATCTGCCCTGGCTGGCATAGCTCAGTGGATTGAGTCTGGACTGTGAACCAAAGCATTGCAGGTTCGATTCCCAGTCAGGGCACACGCCTAGGTTGCAGGCCACGGCCCCCAGCAACCACACATTGATGTTTCTCTCTCTCCCTTTTTCCCTCCCTTCCCTCTTTAAAAATAAATAAAATAAAATCTTAATAAATAAAATCTTAAAAAAAAAATTGCCCTGGCTGGTGTGGCTCAGTGGACTGAGCACCAGCCTGCACACTGGAATGCTGTTGGTTCAATTCCCAGTCAGGGCACATGCCTGGGTTGCGGGCCAGGCCCCCAGTTGAGGGTGTGTGAGAGGCAACTGATCAATGTTTCTCTCGCACATGTTTCTCTCTTTCTCCCTCTTTTCCCTTCTCTCTAAAAATAAATAAATTAAAAAAGAAAAAGAAAACAAATGGCCGAAATCTAGATCAAACCATATCTGATGTTGGCCTTGCCCCTAGACTTTTATTTACCTGTGTCAGCCAATCCCCTTCACTGTTTAAGCCAGCTTGGGCTGTATTTTCTGTTACTTCCAACCTACTGCATCCTAACTGCACACCCTGCAGGACAAATAATGTGAACCCCAGCCCTGGCTGGTGTGGCTCAGTGGATTGATCACCAGACTGTGAAGCAAAGGGTTGCTGGTTTGATTCCCAGTCGGGGCACATGCCTGGGTTGTGGGCTAGGTCCCCAGTTGAGGGCGTGTGAGAGGCAACAGCACATTGGAGTTTCTCTCCCTCTCTCTCTCCCTCCCTTCCACTCTCTCTAAAAACAAATAAATAAAATCTTAAAAAAAAACCCCAACATGCTGAACACCATCCGTCAGCGCTCAGAAATGATGATTCCACATCTGAAATTCTCCACCCACAAAACTACCACAGGCAACCTCAAATAGGAGAACATTCAATCGTAGACAGGACTCCTGAACTCCGGGCTCCCTCTGCCACTAGCAGCTACAGGGCAGGCAAGTTAAAACCAAAATGTGCCACAGTCCTTACAGCAGAATGCTATCAGACAGATGAAGCCAACACGTTCTATTAATGGGATAGCAAGGGTTACTTATTATAAAAAGAACCAAAGAAAAAGCCAACTTGCTGTTTAAAACCCAAAAACTGAAGTGTGCAGACTCGGGCTGGTTGGAAGAGGGGTAGCCCTCAGGAATTTGTTTCAGAAATCGGAATTGAGCTCCATTTTGTTTTTTTTTTTTCCTGAAGCCCAGTACTCAAATTTAATCCCAACTTAAAACTGTTCCAATGAAATATAAAAACTTTTAGGTGAGGTATTAAAAATTGTGTCAGCCCTGGCTGGTGTAGCTCAGTGGATTGAGCTCGGACTGCGAACCACGCATTGCAGGTTCGATTCCCAGTCAGGGCACATGCCTAGGTTGTAGGCTGTGGCCCCCAGCAACCGCACATTGATGTTTCTCTCTCTCTCCATCCCTCCCTTCCCTCTCTAAAAATAAATAAATAAATAAAAATCTTTAAAAAAAAAACTGTGTCAAGTACTAACCATACATAACAATAATTTTACAATATACTCTGTTCTAAAAAGCTTGTTAAGTCAGGAGCATTTCAAACCTCGGTCCCCAGCATATGTCATCAATTATGGCCCAAATAAACTCTTATAAAAATTCCAAATTAAAAAAAAAAGTAGAAATAAAAAGCTTGCTAAATCAATAGCATTTAGTTAAAGAGAGTAAGCAAAAAGGCACACAAACATTACCTCAAACAGTGTATCCTGAATCACCTCACTTGAAGGATGGGTAAACCTCAGAAATGTTTGAACCTGTGTTTATTAGCAAGTAGTTGATTTCTCTACCACAGTGAGCTTGGATAAATGATCCAGGATTTTAATAACTCTGTGGGGAAATCCCAACACCTGGAGATGTGTTTTCAGACTCTTGGTAAAATCAGCAGGGGCACACGAACTCCAGACTTTCAAAGTTTTACAGGCAGAAGTCTCCAGAACCAGCGAAAGGGAAATGAGTGGGATACAGAGGAGCGAGCTGCTAATAATGTCAGCAACTGGTTCCAGCCACAACCAAAAACACCTCCAGTAACCTCAAAAGGAATTACCAAGAAAAGAAGAAACAGGTTTTCTAAGTCTTAACGATTTCTTCATAGTACCACTTCATGCCTCTGAGTTGCATGTGTGCCTGCTTGCAAAGGCTGGGATCACTTCAGAGTGCCCCTGGGCTGCTGGGAATGGACTACACAATAGCACTAACTCCTTTTGTTGGCAGGGGAAAGGTCCAATCCTAGAAATGCAACCACAGCCACAGAAGTTCTCAAAGTGCTCAGGAAAATTTCTGCATGGCAGCCTCCTCACCACCACGTCCCAACCTCTAGGGAGAATCTTAGAAAACCGTTATAAAATACAATGATCCAGAATTCTCTAAGTATTGATGCATTTAAATGTCCACACCTCCCTTTATTAAGCCAAAAGGATTATATCTACCAGGTAAATACACCTTCTATGCAAGAAAATACATATTTTACAGCTAATGGGTCAGGTGTTAAATGTCATGACTTCTAAGGATTCCAATATCCCTAATGACTTACAAAGTCATAAGTTTTAGTCTGTTCTTGATCAAAGTATCCTCAACATACAAACATGAAAAACATCTAATGACAAATGTGAAAGTATAATGGATAAGAACTAAAACGACAACTCACCCACGGTAGCAGAAGTATACCCACTTGGGGTTGAAAGACAAGATCATTCCTTACCAACACCTTTCCTTGATAATTCTCCAGCTCTCACAGGTGAGCACAGAAACAGACTCCTTGTGTCTGACTCACCTGAATTCTCTGCCTTCGCTGTACCGTCTACTTGAGGAGGCCCGAGGGGCAGCTGTCTCCAGGAGCAGCTTCTGTGTCAGCCTGCCGGGGGGAGCAGGGTCTCTGCCATCATCTTCGTCTATATCTTGGTCACATTTCCATTCCTCATCTTCATTCAAAGTGGGCAGATATCCAGATATGCCCTTCCCTGTCCCTGACCCAGAGCTCTGGTCACTACAGAGCTTTGGGCTCTCTGAGCCTGTCCTCGTGTATTCCAAATAAATGTCAGACTTGAGGAAGGAGGGGTAGGTGTTCTCCTCCATGGTGGACTGGATTTCCGTCTGAGCCTGGTCAAACATGGCAGGATCGATCAGCTGCTTCATAATGCAGTCCTTTATGAAACTCTTGGTGGCTGGCTTGGTTTGCCTGGACACGATGCCATTGTTATCAAGGATGTACTTTCGGTAAATGGCTTTGGCCAGCTTCAGCCTCTTCTCCTCATTCGAGTCACAGGGCTCCAGTTTCCTGAAGCCACTACAGGCAAACCAGAAGTCCAGCAGGTCAGCACAGTCCTCCTGCTTCAGGAAAGTCCTAAACAGGTTTATCCCGTCCTGATCATCTAGTAAGGAGTGCAATGACTCAGCCCACTTCAAGTACGGCGGGGTGGGTGAAGCACTGCCCTCGGGCTCGTACCCCAGGTCCAGATCTGAGCGCCTCGGAGTGGCTGTGGAAGTCTCGCCTTTAATCCCGACACCTTTCCCAGAGCAGAAGCTGTGGTTGACAGGCCTGGGGTCTGTGGACACCAATTCACCCTCCTCACCAGGCACTGGGGGTCTGGGGGCATCTTCAGTGAAACTTGTTCCAAGGTCCAAGGAGAAACCCTGCTCTTGAATATTCATTGTGAGAATTTGCGTCAATGAACAATGAGCGCTGCAACCTAATACATCAGTACTTATAGCTCCAAAGTGAATCAATCTGTCCTGTTGAAACCATTAAGAGGACAAGGATTAGGAAAGGTGGGTCCATGGAAACATGACCACAGAGGTTTTCTCAAGACAAGACTCGCAACGATGCCCTCCCGCTCAAACTTAAAGCCAGAAATTCAGTTTAAATTGCCATCTTTCATCACAAGGTTTGTGCTATCAGAGAACAATTTCTAGAAACGTACAACTACAGAAATGCCTCTGGCACTAAGGAGTGATTGCCCAGAACACGGAGAGCACCACAACCTTCAAGTGCCATTCTCTGAATACATCACGAGACCAGCAGCCTGGGGACCTTCCATCTTACCTACAGAACTGAAAGACCCGTCCTTCTCTGCAAGCTCCAGGAACGCAGGCCTGGAGGAAAGAAAGGTACTTCTAGTCCTCCTAGTTCTACAAACTTGGGTGAAAGCCAATCCCTCACACGAGATAAAAATGACCACCCTGCCTGCTCCCCAGGATTACCATGAGACTCAGATATGAAAAGCGCGGCACATCACACACCACTAGTTGTGTCTGCTCCCCACATCCTCTGGGCCCACAGCCACCGTGCTTTCCACCTACCCCACCACTTCACGCTTGGTGTGCCTCGAAATGTGTGCAAACGCACAGTGAGATGTTCCTCTCACTCTCAATACATGCTTAAAAGAGCAGTTAATTGTGGGTCACTCTCAGCACCTTCAAACAGGTGATCAAAGAACACTCCCCACATGCACAGAAGCCTTCTCATGTCACCAATGTGGACAATCTTAAAAATACTTCCATCAGAAAACTGCACTTAACCTTTAAAACCTTGCTTTTATATGGAAAGTATCCTACTGATGGCAAATGGCCGTGGGTAGTCTGAGGATCAGAGAAGGTAGGAAAAAAATGAAATCTAATATAACTTTTAGCTAAGGCAGCATACAGCTCACATGACTTAACTCCATAAGCTAAAAACCAACCACCTACCCTCTTAGAGGTCAGGGGACCATGGGTTTTTTGTTGCGGCTGCCCAAGTCTGCCTTGGGTATAAGAGAAGATTGTCCTGGGTCAGCACTCTGCCATAGTCCTCAGCCCTCTCTGCTACATGTGGGTTCTCAGAGCCCACAAGCTCGGGCTATGCCCCCCAATCTGGCCAAAACGATGACTGCAACACAGCCTGCCATGATGTAAGTGGTCTGCCTAGAAGGGGGCTGGACAGAAGCACATCAGGTCCAAAATGGCTGGAGCACTGAACAAGCCAGAAGCAGCAAAATAAATCTGGTACCAACTAAAATCTGGTACCAACACAAAGGGTAGCTCTCCCTGGCCATCAGTCCACACCCTGGGCCCTGGCCTACATGTAATCCACTCCCAACACCTGCATTCTCACACCGCACACACTTCACCTGCCAATAGCCTCTGACAGCTAGAAGTGAAAAACATCCAGAGATGGAGGCTGGGTCACAATTATGTGCACCAAATGACATTTCTGCAGCTAATGACTTTTTATGAAAACTACTGGGTAGGCTGTAACTTCCAGCCTCAGCAGGAACAGCCTGTCTCTTAAGGTCAAGGCCCATGCGCTACGGCAGCCTGCTGCTCATGGACCACTTCAAATGCAAGGTTGCTCTCTTTGAGCACCACCAACATGGACTGAGTATCTGTGGTATATCAACTCCACATCAGCTTGCAGATGTCTAACGTCTTCTTGTCAGAGGGGAAAGAGGGCCCGCACTTGGACCCCTGAGCCTTACCCTTAGAGATACTCTGCAGTTCACTGACCTTAAGAAAAAACCAAGTCATCCCTGCCCAGGGAGCTCAGTTGGTTAGAGCACTGTCCTGATATACCAAGGTTGTGGGTTTGATCCCAGGTCGGAGAACATATAAGAATCAACCAAAGAATGCATAAATAAGTGCAACAACAAATCCACCCTGGCTGGTGTGCCTCAGTAGATTGAGCCCTGTACTGCAAAGCAAAGGGTCACCAGTTCGATTCCTAAGCAGGGTACATGCCTGGGTTGCAGGCCAGGTCTCCAGTGGGGGGATGTGCAAGCGACAACCACACATTGATGTTTCTCTCCCTCTTTCTCTCTCTTCCCCTCTCTCTAAAAAAAAAAAAAAATCCACGTTTCTTCCTTTCTCATTCTCTCTAAAATCAATTTAAAAAAAAAAAAGCAAGCCCAGACTGGTGTATCTTAGTGGGTTAACTGCCGGCTTGCAAACCAAAAGGTTGCTGGTTCAATTCCCAATCAGGACACATGCCTGAGTTGTGGGCCAGGTTCCCAATTGGAGGCGTGCAGGAGGCAATGGATCGATATTTCTCCTCTCTTTCTCCCTCCCTTCCCCTCTTTCTAAAAAATAAATAAAGTCTTTTAAAAAAAGAAGGAACCAATTCACTGTTTTTTAATAGGAAGCTAATTATAATCACTGTCACTTTCTCTTAAGGTGCTTATGACTTCCATGTAAATTGTTTGTAGCAGCCTATAAATATTTTCTGCAGGATCCACAGCGCCCAGCATAAGGTCTGGCAAGTAATGGACACCAATAAACACTTAATTCATTGGCATAAAGGAAAATGACACTTGCCACAGACGCCAAATGTTACCTCTTTACAGATGCTGAATCACTATGCAGTAGAAAGGGCAGTAAATTCAAGATCTAGCCCTTTTACCAAACTACAGCTGTCTTAAAGACTAACATTTTAATTCACGTGTGAACACGTTCCCCTAATTATTTTAAACTATTTTTCGTTGCTCAAAAGAAATACTTCTTATAATTCACATCTATTTTTGGTTGTCCGAGACCGTTGGTGTCTCTGGACATACATGAACATCTCCCCAAATTACTGACATTACTGAAATGTCCTCCAATTCCTGCAACCTCCAGGTTTCCAGGGAAGCACACCAAGCATTTAGTGTATACACATGTACATACCACACATAAAGCAGTTGTATTAATTTAGGTTGGAGTCAAATGCCCACAAGCACTGAATCTGGCCAATTGTGTGTAACCACCACCAATAAAGGGATTCCATAAAAGGAATCTACAACTCTGATACCACATTTAAAATCTCCTTTGGTCACTGCCAAGACATATCCCCCAGGGTACCATGGCAGCCAGCTTGATGCTATATAGATGCATATATATTTATTCATTTAGCTCAAATATAACTTTGACCTTCTTGTTTATGTGGAATGTGGAAGTAATACAGGATGACTCTGACATTTTCCCAACTGTCAATTAGTTAAACTCTTGAAAAGTTAAGTAAGGGATCCATTTTACATGTAATCCATTCCCTCACCACCGAAATTCTAAATAACCAATATAACCCCCAAAAAAGTCCACTTAGCTTTTCTGAAACTAAAAATCCAAGAAACACCAACACCTGCTGAAAAACAAACAGAAACACTGTATTTTTAATGCTTCCTCATCCTTGTTCCTGAATAGAAGTTCTTAAAAATGAACTTGAGCCCTAGCTGGTGTGGCTCACTGGATTGAGCGCCAGCCCTCTGACAGAAAGGTTGCTGACTGGATTCCTAGTCAGGGCACGTGCCTTGGTTGCAGGCCAGGTCCCCAGTTGGGGGCGGGAGAGGGGCAAATGATCACTATTTCTCTTGCACATCATGTGTTTCTCCCTGTCTTTCTTCCTCCTTTCCCCTCTCCCTAAAAATAAGTAAATAACTGAACCTGATACTGCTATCTCAGAAGGTCAGGTTTAGACTGTGTGTTCTCTAAAACAGGGCCTTTTGGTCCAACTATGCCTGAGACTCTTTCTGAGAAGCAGAGAACACAAATGCAATCAAAGGGGAGGGACTAAGATGCACAATAAGAACTCTATACATTTGAAAGATGAATTGAGAAAAGTCCCAAGGGAATTTATTTTTCCTCTACTGTCCTCAGTGCTGAACTAAGTTTCACTGCCCTGGCTGAACAGCTCTGGTTTCATGGGAGCCTGAATTACAAAATGTGGTGTGGAGGTAGAATCTATGATCCACGCCCAAGAGAGAGTCTGGGGGACAAAGCATCAACCTGAAAGAGTACAGCCACTCTGGTAAGCCAAACAACAGCCTGGACCTCTGTTACCTCTGTCTTAGAAGGAGTAACCTCCTTGGGTTTCAAACTCACTCATTCCTACTTTTTGCTGCGGGTAAGGGAAAGGGACACTTCACTGTCCAACCTCTCTTCAGAATCCCTGCGCACACTGCCTCACCCCAGCAGCTACTATGCACACCACCCACACCCTGAAACATACCCAAAGCCCACAAACCACAGCAGGCACCCAGCATCATCCAAACACATCAGCTGCAGAAACCAGCCTTCTACGGAAGAAACTCCCACCCATTCTCAGAATCCTGGGTCTTCCTTACACCCTTCCACACACCTAGAGCAAGAGTCTGCTCTTTCTGAACGAAACCCAGTACTCTTACCCTCAATGTCAACCACCCTTGCCTTCCCTATCCCCTGCTAGCACACCCTTCTGGCACACCTGCCCTCACAGCCTAGGCTGCACAAACCTTTCTCCTACACGACCATAGTCTGTACACCCTTCATGCACAGCCTGAGAACTCCAGCATGCCTCCCCTCACACACTGCCGGCCCGCAAAGCCTGCCCGCACACGCCCTCCGATCCCGCACAGCCTGCCCAAACAGCCTTCCCTTACCCTCTCCCGGCCCTCACACCTTACGCTCACACACCCTCCAAACCCACACAGCCTCCCCTCACTCGCTCCCCGCCCGCACCCGCCAAGACCCTCTTCCGGGTCCCACGCCCGACCCGGCCTACGCGGCCTACAAAAGGCGGCTGCACTGGCCCGCGCCCCTCAGGAATGCGCTACCGACCCGCACTACTCACCCGCGCGCGGCGGCGGCGGCGGCAGCGGCAGCGGCGTCGGGGCCCAGGCCCGGCTCCGGGAGTCGCGCGGCGCAGCGCGGCCCATGCGCTCAGTGGCGGAGCGGCGGGCGGGACAGAGCGGGGGCGCGGCCCGGGGCGGCCCCCATCTCGGCGGCGGCGGTGCGGCAGCCCGGAGGCGGGCGCAGGCAGGCCGCGGGGGCGCCACCGAGGCCAGACGCCTGCTCTCACTGGTTTGCTCCGCAAGGACACAGGTCTGGCCGGACTGCGGCCGGTCCTGCGGCAGCGGCCCCGATCACTTACCGGAGCGGGGAGCCCAAGCCCAGAGTGCCGAAGCCCAGGCCCGAGCGCCCCCGCCGGCGCCACCCGGAAGTGCGGGGGCGGGGCCGGGGCGCGGGGTGGGACCCAGAGCGAGGGAAGGGCCGGAGCGTGGGGCGGGGCCGCGAGCGTGGGGTGGAACCAAGAGCGTGGGGCGGTGCTGACCCCTGGGGTGGAACGAGAACGTTGGGACAAGACCAAGAACGTGAAGGTGAGACCGAAAGTGAGAACTGGGCCGAGAGCGTGAAACGGAGCCGGAGCGCAGGGATTAAAGCTAGGAGAGTGGAGGAGCGTCCTAGAATGTGGGGGTGGAGCTTCCAAGGTGGAGGCGGGGCCGGGGCACGTGCTCGAGGCCAAGAACGTGGGGGTGGGGCCGAGAGCGTGGGGCGGGGCCTAGAGAAAGAAGTTTGGGCCGTGAGCGCGAGACGGGGCCGGAGCGTGGGAAAGGCTAAGAGCTTGGAGGTGGGGCGTCGACCGTGGGGGGCGGGGCCAGGGCATAAGGGTTGTGCCTGAGTTTTGAGGCGGGGCTAAAAGCTTTCAGACAGACCTGGAGTGCGAGGCGGGGCCATAATGAGTGGGCACGGTTAAGTACGTCCACGTGGGCAGGGCGTGGGCGGAGCAACGCAGCCGTAGAAGGGGACCCGAGAGGGGGCAGCATGAAATTCCCCTCGGGCTGTAGAATACAGGAGAATGACGTGGGAAGACGCCCCCCCTCCCCGCGAGGGTTGAACGACTGTGGTCACCAGGAAGGCGTAGACCGGTGCACTAAGCGGACGACCGGCTCCCGATGTGGACACCGCGAGGCATCTACCAGGTTGCAGCCTTTTTCTGCTGCCCATACGGGTGTCCACCAATCTTGGGTTACTGAGGTTGGCACCCATCGAGTAGCTCGTCCCCGGACCAGGGCACTTGGAAGGCAGAGCTAGGCTGACCAGGAGCTGAACGCTTGGTGGTGTCCAGCTTGTATCTCCTCCTCCATGCCCAGTGTCCCCCCAGCTGGCCAGGAAACTGAGGAGGTGGTCTGGGGCTCTGCCCTCCCTTAGTCCCCAAGCAGTCTGGACTCAGACAGGGCCAGGACACACAATAGGCAGTAAATCCTTAAGTGCTAGCCGTCACTTGGTGAGGAGGCCCAACCTCCAAAGACTGTGGGCTGACACTGGCTGAGGCTCCAACTTGGCTGGGCCCACTTGCCTCAATTTCTCTCACCCACCATCCAAGATCCAGAAAAGTGCTCCCTTTCCTACCACTGTCTTCAGGTTTCACTTGGCCCAGGCCAGCCTGAGAACAAGGGCTTACGGGTGTCCTGATTCCTGCACTCACAATCGCTTTCTCCATCTCTGTCACCATGGCAGCCCTTGCCTGACTTGCAAGCCCAGCCAGCCAACTCAATGTTGCACACCCACCACCAGCCTCTCCCTGAGGGAAGGATGTTGGCACTAGAAGCTGATTACTGCCCATAAGGAATTGCTTCTGCCACCACCTAAGATCACCAAGACCCTGCCCTCTGCACAGCCATACTGGGCCTAACACCTGGAGAAATGTTCCTGGTAACCTACAGGGAGCAACTATACTGCCATTGTACAACGAAGCTGGCACTTAGGCCACATAGCGACCTGCTCACCTCCTCCTGCCCCCAGGGCTCCCAGATACCTCATCCATCCACACCTCCCCCAACAGCCCTCACTTAGCCTGCTCTCTGACGCACACAACCCTTCAGGGCCCTTCACTAGTGTCTCCTCCATGCCACCCTCCCGAGTGTATCTGGTCACTTGCCCACTTTTCGCTTCTATTACACTGCCCCCAGGTCACTTCTAATGTCACCGCATCTTCTCCTGGACACTGCTTATCCTTGCTGCCCACCCTTATCCTATATATCTCTCAGGCAGGGACAGAAGTCTACTCTTGGGGCTGCCTGAGCTACCAGCCTACCTTCCACTCAGCTGCCCACCAGTAGTGCTTGCCTCTCCCAGCACATAGCCTAGCATCCAGTGCCCAGGATTTTGTAGGAAAGGGGAGCAGTGAGGGATGGGGATGGCTACCAGAAGCATCCCCAGCCTACTGAGGACCTAGGCTATCTCCTAGAATCATCATTATGCCTAGGGGCAGGCTGAGCAGGGGCCGAGGCTTTGGATGAGGATAGCACATTACAGGAGCTGCATGTCTAAACCTACACTGGACCCACTAGGGCCTGATGGTGGGTGTCTCTCACTTGCTAGGATGACCCCAGGCCCCACAGTACTGGGCACAGAAGATGCCCCTGCAGCCCCTCGTCGCTCCTGTTCAGCCTCAGAGGCTTAGAGGAGACAGAGTGGGTGACCTTCATGGCACAGCAGGTTCTCTTTGGGGTGCAGGCGTCCAGGGTGGACCAGACAGACAGTAGCACCTCCCAGACATTGGCCCTCAGACTGCCACCCTACTCCCAGACATGGGCCCCCAATGCTTGCCTTGGTTCTGTAGAGCTGCTGCTGTGGCCATGCCAGGCTCCCGGGGTTGTGGTCACATTTATCCTCTTCCTGGCCCATGGTGGCAGATGTCCCCAGGCCCTAGGACCAGAACAGGGCCCTTGGGCCTCCAGCTCCTTAGGGCCCCCATCCTGCAGGGACAGGAAGATAGTCAGAAAGCCTGGAGGAAATACAACAGTGCTGTATGGTGGGTTATGGCTGTGGGCATCGAGGTGAAATTGTCCAAGCAGGGTGGAGGTAGAGGAGACCAGAAGAAGAAGCTAGGGGAAAACTCTGAAGACAGAAAGGGCAGCACTGGGGGTCTGCAATGAATGAAGCAGGGGTGACCTAGCAGCAGCATTGCATCAGCCACCCAGAGCTGAGACCAATATAGCACATCTGCAGGAACCTCACTTCTGAACAGGTAAACTTTTTCATTAGAGAGGTTCTTTCAAATGAAGCACCCTTCCCCAGGAGCAGGAGTTTGCCACTAGACACTTTGATTTAACCATTAATGGCATTTGTTCACACTTTCCAGGAACTAAGCAAAACCTTTGGAGCAGAAATGAAATTCTTTTCTTCAATTTAGACATAAAAGGAATACTTTGAAATAAATTGGTCTTTGAAGCCTTACATGCGTTCATGCACTTGGCTGAGGAAGACGACTTATAAAAAGGATTCTAAAGGCATCATCCCAGATGTACCAAGGAGGTGTGCTGAAGCCTGGGGGTGTGACCAGTGCAGGACGGTGAAAACCAGCAGTAGAGGACTAGCTGCAGAGGTGGAATTCTGTGCAGATCCCTATCATCCCCCTGAGTGGAGAAGACAAGAGGAAGTATGCTGATTCAGACCTCCATAGGGAGATGGGAACCTCAGACTGAGCCCTTTCTAGGCTGTCCATTCCCTGAACCCTCTGCCCAGACCACAGGTGTGGGAGGTGGGAGTAGGGAAAGGCCTTGGCTCATCCAGTTCTGAGGAAAGAGGAATGGACTTCCTTTTGGAGGCACAACTCCAGAAGCACTGACCACTTGCCTTACCAACCATAAGCTTAGCCCTGGACTCCGTCTCTCCTTCCTGAGTATCGTTTTTCCATCAGTTCTGAGCTGGGTGGGTAACGCTGTTTGAGCCTTCATCCCAAACCCAACAAATGATGTGGAGCCATTGCATCAAGGTCACAAGAGAGAACACCAGGGAAAAGCTGGAAGACTGCACACACAGAGTGCCAATATTTGTGAATATAGAACACATGCATATGAAGACAGGAGGACTAATGAACTATCTCAGGACATCAATGACAGGTTACAGCTGGAAGAATTAGGTGTGGGTTCCATTCTCTTTCTTGTGCATTCAGGAAGAAGTTCTACATAATATCACTATTATGATCACATGGAGACCACAAAGCTCTGCAGCAGGTGACACCTTTCAATGATCAAGGCAAGACTGGCAGGGATAAAGATCTTGGGAGACAGGACAGAGCTGACCCTGACGGGCCATCCTATGACTGCTGCAGTTGCTCCAAGTTGGGCCCCAGGAACAATTAGATGATGTCATCTAGAGCTTCCTGGGCTGACCTCTTGGCACTTGAGGCTGAGATCGCCCTGGGCCCCAACCCTGTAGTGGGAGTACCCCCTGCTATTTTCTCCTGGGTTTGGCTCCTCTTGCCCTCATATCTGTGGGGCAGACATGTTGTCCAGGATAACATTTTGCATCCCTCTTGCTGTTTGAACTTCTCTTGCCTGCTCTTCACCTGAAACTGCCAGCAGCAGATGCCCCAAGAGTGATCCTGACCCAATGCCAAGCTGAGGAGTTACGGGGACAGGAATAGGGCTTCACCTCAAACAAGCTGGCTCCATGTCAGCTCAGTGGCCACTGCTGCATACATGACACCTGGCATAACTGTCTTCTTCTAACCCTGCTGCTGTATGTTGTCCTGCCCTATTGGTTTCTGCTCTCCTTGTGTCCTCTGCATGGACAACTCACTAGATGTGACACAGTCCCCCACATCACTGATGGCCCCCATGAGTCAAAGGCCAGGCCTCAAGACCAACAGAAAAGCAGTGGCATGGCAGCAGGTATTTGAGCCCTGCCACTTATCCCCCAACTGAGGTTTCACCATCAGTGTCCTGAGAGGGGTCCTGTCACTCCAGGTTGAGTGGCACAGCAGGGACTCCTTCCTGTACCACCTTTCTGGAAGACTCTGACCTTAGGGATATGTCCAGGGGTCCAGGAGATGGTCAAGTGGGATGAGGGCCAGAGGGTGAATGTTGAGGACTCAAGATCCCACAGGGATCTTAGAAGGAGATGGGGAGAGCAGCATGCCTACCATCAACCCAGTGCCTCCCCAACTTGGGAGCCTCAGGGACGTTGATGGTATAGCCAAGGTTGGCCCAGCTCCTGCCTCCTTGGAGACTTGATGGTCTGCTGTGTCTTGGGCCCGCTGGTGGCTCTGGGCAAGGTGGGTACCACTTTGAGCCAGAATATCCTCCTCAGCAAAGTGAGAGTCCTGACCCAGCCTTACTGGCCTCAAAGGTCCCTGTGAGACTCTCTGTGAATGGGACTGGGCCATAGAATGAAGCCCATAGCTGGCTGTGGCCCATATCTTGTGACTCAGACACGTCACAAGCAGAGGAAAGGGCTGCTGGCCTCCCCCTACCCTAGCACTAATTTCCTAGGGAAGGTGGTGTCCCAGTGGAGGGGACTTGGGCCTGAGGGGCTTCGGCCAGACTTTTGGAAGCAGCAGATGAAGTCCTACCTTCGCAGTCGGCCTCAGGCCACTTCCCCTTCTGGTCTTAGGCATGACTGCCCTCCTGCCACACTGACCCTTATACTGGGTGAGCTTTTCCCTTGGTTCCCACTGTTCTCTCACCTGGAATGCCCTTCCCCATCCTGGCCACTCCATCCCCAAAGGCCTCTCCCAGTGTTGGGATTTCTTATGCCCCTCCACAGGTTATCTTTTCTCCTCCACATGATGATGCATCTCATTCAGTCTACCCCCTCCCCAAAGTCTGCACAGTCCCAGGGGCCAGGGGCAATCTCTCAAGCTGGTAGCTAGGTGACTTTGTGATGGGAAACAGGCTAGCTGCTCTCACCCACAGCACATACTCTCCAGGTCAAACTCCACATGTCCCTGGCCCTTCTACTGCTCACCCTGCACTTTGCTGTCCTGTGATGTCTCTCTCCGCTGCCTGGGAGCCCTGCGTGGCCATGGCCAAGTTATAAGTATGTGATTATGTATGCTGGGGTTCCCCCCTGGCCCCTTTGTTGCTGCAGAATCTGTCCTGACAAACAAAAGTGCACTGGATTAGCCACAGTGGATTAAAAGATTTGCTTCTCAGAGTTTACCTAATAACCTAACAATCATGCCGACAGAGGCTTTGAACCTCTGGACACACTCTCCAGGCCATCTGGGAGCTCTTGGCCTCTGCGGGCAGTGAGATGGTGGTTGGGGCCATTAAAGGCAGTCACTACCCACCCTCACACCCAGCTCTGTCTGTGGCTGGGCCTGTGCTCTTGGGCTCCTGCCAGGCCCATCCGGGCTGAACTTGGGGGTGGCACCAGACTCTAAGAGATGCTGGAGGCCCAGGTGGGGAAGAAGGCCCAGCCAGAACCACTTTCTAGAGAGCTGGCTGCATGAGGCCAGGTGTGAGTGGTACAGACCAGGCCTCACCTGCACCCAGCCTGCCCCTACCCCCACCCCGGGCATGTCCACACATCCACACGGCACCAAGGACACAGCAACATGGAGGATGCCTGTGGCAGGCAGGTGACACTCCAGGCTTCACCATGCTGTGGCGCACAGCCCCACTGCAGTCGCCCCGCCGTATGTTTCTACACACTCGCGCGCGCATGCACACACACACACACACACACACACAAGCGTATCCCTCTTTGATCTCCAAAGGACACTCCATTTACAAGCTCTTAATCGCTGCTGTCTTTTTGGGGCCTGTCCTCTGAAGTCCCGAGTAATGGGATTTGGCGCCTCTGATCCATCTTGGGCTAGCCGCTCCCCATTATAGGTGGGCATTTTTTTTCCTTTTTTTTTTCTTCTTTTTTGCTTTTATTTTTCTTCTTGAAAAAAAATGTCTCTTAAACCTCACTGACTTGACATGGCTTGTCACCTAGCCCTGGGAGTGGAGGCTGGGAGAGGGGCAGGTGGCCCTTATGCCAAGGGCCTCCTGGCCAGTTGGGGGTCTTTGATGCTGCCTCCATGTGAAATCTAATGTGAAAGATATTGAGAGCGATTTTCGGGACCATGGTGCGGTGGATTCATTCTGCCTCATGCTGTTTCCTTTGTCTCTCTTCCCATGACCCTTCCTTGGGACATTGGGGAGAGGGTCTCGGGTGAGAGTGCGCGCATGTGTGTACGTGCATGTAGGGTGTAGAGGGCAGGGCCTCTGCCATAAGAACAAAGGGCAGCAGGGAGCATGTCCACCTGTCTGCCTGTCCATCCGTCCGTCCATTTGTCCGCCTGCCCGCCCACCCGGCTTACCTCACCTGCCTGGCTCTGTGTGCCTGCTGGCGCCCCACCATCCCGCAGTCCGCCATGATGGGCTTGGCAGTCCGTCTGAGCACTTTCATCCACTCCAGGAAGCGAGTCCTGCTCTTGGACACTGTGTGGCTGGGAGGAAGCGTGACTCTAGGCTGCAGCTCGGGCTCCCACCACCGATTGGCTGAGGCAGGGACCAGATGACGGGCTCCGGAACCCTATGGTAGCCATGGCAACCAGCCCCTTTAGATACCGCCACCCCCAAGCCACTCCTGACAGCTGAGGAGGGAGTAGGCAGTGCTGCTGATGGGTCCACGTCAGGGTCCCCTCAGAGGGTTTGGTCAGGCATGGCTGGATGGTGGCTGTTCCTGTACCAGTTAAGTGTTTTCATGTATGTGTGTGTTTCATCAATGTCCAATATGAAGGGTTGCTGTCCCTCTCTCAGGACGTGTCCCAAACTGCTCCATACCCTACCTGACCCCCTAGTGGAAGCAGAAACAGTGTCTCTGCAGCCCCTGCTAAGAGGAGGACTTCAGGTCAGGCTTGCCTCAGGGACTGAAGGCTAGGCCTAGTCTTGTGAGAAAATAATGGGTGAGAGCAACAGAAGGGATAGCAGGGGGAACTGCCCTTTTGATTCACCTTAGACCCCAAAGAGCCAGCCAGCTCTGTCTTTGCCTGCCAACCTTTCCTCCGAACTCTCATTAGTCTGTTGAACACAAACACACACAGTCCCCTTTCAGCCTTCAAAGGCCCAGCATGGCTTTGCTGCCCACAGACCTTGTCTCTCCACCTGCAAGACTCTGGAACTTCAGTCACACTAAGCAGACACTCTACAACCTTATGGAAATTGGCCACACACCCATGACCTGCACCCCCAGGCCACTTGGTGAGGCCTTGCCATGTGTCTCACGCTCAGGACTTCTCAGCAAGGGCACGACACAGCATCATTCCTGGGTGTTGCAGAACATCATCTCTGTGCAGACCCTGGCCTGTCCAAATGCTCCTGGGATTGAGCACCACTTGGTTAAGACCCCCACGAAGGCCATCTGAGAGCCCTGCTTCCTGCCCCATGCCAGCCCACACCTATTGAACACAAGGTTGACTAGGGAACCGCAGCAGGGCTCCAAGGAGCAGGTGTGAACCTCAAACCCCTGAAAGAGGCCAGGACTGAGGTGCATCCCTGGGAGCCCAGAGGCTGCTGAGGAGGCTACTGCCAAGGCCAGAAGACCCAGGAGCTAGAGGAAGCCTGAACGGGGATTAACAAGGGTCACACATCCAAGGGAAGGGCTCTGGAACCAGAGCCACATAGCGAAACAGCTGCTTCCGTAGCCCCCTGAACTTGCTCTCACACTTCACACTGGCCCCTCAAGCTGCCCAGTTACAATATTGAGCCCCCGGCTTTGAAGGGATCCCCTGCAAAGCAGGACACCACTAACGGACAGGTCTTACCCAGGTGTAAGGCCTGGGACAGCTGACAGGTAAAGGGTCTAGGGCCTGGAGTTCCTTTCTGGGGGTCAGGGTAAGCTGGGGGCTCTGGTGTGCTGTGACAGAGTGCAGAGCAGGGCAACATAGGGCTGAGGCTGCTAAGGGAATTGCTGTCGCCCAGGGCTCCAGGTTGGGGGCAGTTGGTAGGGGTGGGAAGAGAAATTTGAGGGAGTCTGGAGTTGGCAGAATGTTCAATGGGGTGGCAGTGGATGCTGAAGGTGGAGATGGAGTCCAAGCACAGGCTCAGGGAATGGCAGATGGTGCATATGGGTGGGCCTCACAGTGGCTTCTTTGAACTCCCAGGGTCCTGATGGGACTCACGGCAGGGACAAAGGTACCCAGGTCTTGCCTGCTCTCTCCACATCCACCAGCACACAGCCAACGCACACCAGAGAATGCAGGTGATAACCCTCAGGATGAAGTTAGGAGCAGAGCCCTGGGCTGGGCCCCACCCTTCCTGGGACTGACCCCAGAACGAGACTGGACATAACATGGTGTTGATGGCTACTCTTGTCAGAGGGCTCTACTGCTCCAGTTCCAAGGGACCCTTCCCCAGCCCATGGCCACAGTGACAGTCCACAGCTCGGCCATGGCCCTCAATACTGAAGCTGACTGGTTGGGCTGTGCCGTCATGTAAACACACGGGCTCAGCCGCTCACTGGGAAACATGTGGACAATGGGAGCTCGCCTGAGTTCCAGGGCCAGGGGGGCGGGGAGGAGCCTGACCCAGCTGGTGCAGGGAGAGGGATGTGGGCCAGCGCAGGGCAAGTCTGATTTCCGCAGGTCTGACCTTCGTCAGTACAGATGACCCCCACAATCCAGGGGCTGAAGGGCTGCAGGGCCTCACTGATGGGGAACTACAGGGTTTCAGAGAGACACATCAAGAGGCTGGTGAAGGGTGGTTGATGGGGGCAGAGAAATGAGGATGTCGGCTCAGGTGGCCTGACCAGGGCCTAGAGGGGGGACTATAGGGTGCGGAGACATGTGGCCAGATGGGCTTCAATGGCTCAGCTCCTGGTTCTGTGTGACATGAGGGTTATACAGTGCGTGTCCCCCTCCCCACCCGCTGGAAGATGAAACAGTGTGGTGGATCCAGCCTGCCAGGGGCCTGTCCCAGACCTGGGTTATTGTTTTATTTGTGGTGGAGGACAAGCCTGTCAATCACCGAGGGCTTCCTAACCTTTGCTGGTGAGAATCTGAGGAAACAAACTGATGCTGCCTCCCTCCAGAAAAGAGCTCCCGTTTCAGAGATTCAGGGCCAAGGCCAAACTCAGACTGCCACTTCCACTGAGACCCAGGTTACAAAGTGACCTGCTGAAGCCATGCTGAGTTTCTCCCACTGGGAGGCCAGTGGCACCAGAAGGCATCCTGGGCCACCCTTGTGGTAACCCCCAGGCCCTAGGGGAGGAGAACCAGTCAGGGCTCTGACACTCTCCCCTGGCCCATCAGTGCTGATGGGGAAATTAAACCCCAAGTTTGCCCCAACGTTGAGCCAGCACCAGGTCTGTTGGGGACCCCAGGAATCTGACACATGAGCCCTATAAGTCCTGGCAGGAGCCCCCTCTGCTTGTAGCCTTTGCTGGGGTGGAAAGAAGGTTAATGATGGGTGACTAAGAGCCAAGGTCAATGAACTAGGGACATCCGGGGTGCACACCAAAGGGGGACCAAGGTGACAGGCTGAGGGGTTGGAAAGGGATCAGTTAGATTCAGTTCAGGGCTGAACATGGGAACTGTGATGCGGACATGAACATGGGGAGGGATGGCCCATCCAGAACACCACCAATCTGCCTGGAGCCAGGGGCTGCAGTTTGGACAACTGGGCTGGGCCATGCTGGTTCACCAAGGCAGGGGCAGGGGCAGGGGCAGGGTTAGGGGTAGGCTGGGAATTTCAGCTTTTGGTAACATTTTTTAAATATTAAAAACTATTCACAAAGTAGGGACATTACATGAGAAAGCACTGGTGTATGAGAAACAAGAGGACACTGCAGAAGTGGGGCACTGTGACAGTGTACCCAGCAATGGATAGAGATCTCATGGACACACCCCCTCCTCTCCCCAGGGCACTGACACCAAGGCAGGTCCTGACCATCAATGACCCCATAAGCCTGGCACCTCTCAGCCAGTTGTTAGGACTAGGTCAGGGGAACCCCTCCCTGTGCTCCTGGGGACCGGGATGGGTCTCAATGCTGGACTTCCGAGTAAGTGTTGAGACCCATTCAACAGGGCAGGGCCAAGGGCCAAGGTATCCCCAAATCTCAGAACCAGAAAGACCTCAGCGTGACTGGCCCAAAATCAAGTGTGGGTCAGATGAGGAGGGGCACACAGGTTGCAGGCCCACGTGGCTATGCTGACAGAGTTCCTGACTCCAGGCTTTCGCTGTGACACTGCCCCCTGCAGTGCCCTCTGAGGGCCCCTGCACCTCTGAGTCGGTGGGGGCATTTACTACATCAAAGGACATACCAGTACAGACACTTCCTGGTCACTCCCAGGGCAGGTCACAGCCTCCCTGCCTCTGCCGTGAAAAACATCCCAGAACAGGCAGGGATGTGCAACGCAGAGGGGCAAGCACCATCCTGCCCTATTGTAGACCACCTTCGGCGTCTCAGGATTCTCTCCCAGAGTAAAGGAAAATACCAAAATAAACCTCAGTCCCACAGCTCAGCTGGGAACCACCACCCATCTCAGCCACGTCCAGGGTGTCTGGGGCAGTGAGGTGACAGGTCAAGGACTAAGCAGGAGAGCTCCGGTCCTCCAAGCAAACCAGCACACACATGGCCCGGCTCAGACTTTACTCATGCTGTCCCCAGAATGTGGTGAACCTGACTCAGCTGGGCCTCCACTGAAGGGCTGGGAAGTAGGGACCTCTCAGAGGCTATGAGAAGGCCCCAGGCCACTGGAGATCCTGGGACCAGAGGCCCATTAGGGCCACCACAAAGTCCACCCCACCCAAAAGCTTCATAGCCAGCATACACAAGAATGGTTC
This sequence comes from Tonatia bakeri, assembly GCA_004024845.1. Taxonomy (NCBI): domain Eukaryota; kingdom Metazoa; phylum Chordata; class Mammalia; order Chiroptera; family Phyllostomidae; genus Tonatia; species Tonatia bakeri. Next base: position 55,485 of record PVIA01001647.1, read on the forward strand.
ACCCACTGCTCACAAGTGGTTCTTGCCACCACCCCAGACTATGTCTACAGGTTTGCCAAAGGGCGGAAGAGTGGGGTAGCTGGGGGACAAGGGACACTGAGCCTGGCTATCAGGCATGGGTCAGTCACTATGTGGTCACTTCCCGCTGGCTCTCTTCTGCACCACCGCTGGCTCAGACAGTGTCTGCTGCTGAAGCCGCTCAATTAGCTCCTCCACGTAGACCTTGAACAGAGGGACGGGGTCCTACAGGGGCAAAACAGGGTCACAGTGAGGCACTCCTGGGAGGGCAGAAATCCAGATGCCTTTAGTCAAACACCAAGAGGAACTGGGCACGAGAGAACTGGGCCCCTCAGGCTTGGCCACGAGGCCAAATGAGGTTGCCTGCCACCCCTCAGGCCTCACACCAGAGGGTAGTGCCCTGTCCATGAGACAGGCACCACCTTCCCATGGGAATGCAGGAGTCAGGTGCCTGCCCTTGGCTCCCTACTGTGGGGCCCTGTGGTCACAGATAAACGAAGCAGAGGGAACAGGGCAGCCAGCTGCTGCACCATGGGTGGGGGCTCTCTGTCCCAGCAGCTACCACAGGCTCCACATCCTCCTAGAGGACAGACACAGGAAGGTCTAAACTGGGAAGACCCTGGGGAATGCTAAGTGGGCAAGTTAACCAATGGTGCCAATACTCCAGCTTGTCAGAGAGTCTTTCTGTACTGAATCTATAAAGTGGGCCAGAGGGTCAGGACCATGAGGGAAGGAAATATGCCACATGGGACCCACAGAACTATGGCTCCAGCTGGGCAGTTGTGCAGAGGCAGCTTTTTTCCAAGCCCACCTGGTGTGGCAGCCCCTCATCCAGGCTACCCATAAGGCAGTGCACTTCCCCACCCCATCCGTCTGCTTGGCCGCTGTGCCCACCCTGGAGGGCAGGGCAGCTGGCACTCACACAGGCTCACCTTCTTCTCTAGAAGCCTCTGCTTCTCCACAGCTTCATCCAGTGTCAGGCCGACCCACTCAGCCTCCTCCTCCCGGATGACAAACTCCTGGGCAGGCAGATAAATGGCATGTGGTGAGGCCAGGTGGCCAGCCACTGAGGCCCACAAGAAGCAGGAAGTCCAGGCCCAAGCTCTCACCTTATACTTGTCATAGATGGCCGCCCTCCTCTCGGGGTCATCCGGGTGCAGCTGGGGGTCCCGTCGGGCAAGTCGCAACAGCATCCCTCGCTTCAGGTCCATCCCAAACTTGGAGCACAGGTCCTCCTTCGGGGTCTGGTGGGAAGCTATGAATACGGCCAGGTGCTGCTGACAGGGTCCCACACCCACCCCACCAGCCAGCCCCACCCGGATGCTCCCCAGTAACTGGCAGCCGCCAGGCCAGGAGAGAGGAAGAGCCAAGAGCAGGGAAAAGGGGGCTATCTGTGTTCCCCTGGGCCCTGGAGGGCAACGCAGCGCCAATGGCAACAAACTCTCCTGTGGGCAGAAAGACCCCACTGAGGCTGCCCAGAAAGGGGCATGGTCCCATTCACATTTCACTGGTGGTCCTCCACTCCCGAGACCAGTATGCCTCAGTGGGTGCTGATCTAGCCTCCCCCCTGACTGGCAGTCAGACCCCTCTTGCCTTCAGGATATAGAAGTCAAATCCATAGGCCTCATCGATGAGGTCCAGGGTTCGCATAGTCACAGTCACAGAGAACTTCGTGTCCAGAATCTCGCTGTAGAGCTCTCGCTGAAACAGCTGTGGCTTCCACACTTTCTTCACCCTCTTTGAGAGCTGAGAGAGCAAGAATCCTCATGAGTTTTGCTGCTTCTCCTGACAGAGTTGAGTGAGGCCCAGGATGCAGAGACTCAGGATGTAGACCTGGTTGCCCATCCAGAAGTCAACTTCTCCCCAGACAGCTTGGCAGCCCCACACTTTGCTGAGGTTGCTGGTGTGTGTTCCAGACACACCACACACACAATCATAACTCCATGGTTCACAAGTCAATACATTCCACACCAGGAACCAAGAAGGCAAGGGGAGACACCAGCGGGGAGATCTCCCCCAGAAGATTCAGCAATTCCTCCATGTTTCCCACCAAAGGCAGCAGGTGTTGAACACAGACTCTGAGATCTGCCCCAGGTGAGTGTCTCAGTTTTTTAAAGTGTGATAAGGAGGTGGTAGTGCCAACCTTGTGTCAAGAGATGTATCAGAGGCAAACTGTGGCCAATCAAGCTAACAGGTGACTGCAGACACCCCTCCCCACTTCCTCTCAACACACAGACCTCCCCACCAATACACTTGATCTGGGACATAACCCAGGGTCTCTGCGCTTGCTGTTCTTGATATGGACCACTCTGTGTCAGGATACTCTGATGGTTTCATAAAGAATATCGTCCCCTGGAACTGAGAGAACTGTCCCTACCAGACTGTAAGCCGTGCTGGGGCTGGTCGGTCTCCCTTGTGCTTTCCGGGTACCTCCGGAGCCCAGCACGGTGTCCAAAGCAGTAAATCCCCAGATGTCCCCCCGAAGCCTGCCCTGTTCACCCACCTTGTCGTTGTTGACGTATCTGTGGCCCAGGATCCAGCCCTCGCCACCCCAGAGTCCCAGCTGGGACTCAGGGGGATAGTGAATAGGAATAGGCACGTCCTCCACGCGCTCCCGCTGCCCGTTTTTGGGGTTGATCTTGAACTTGGCCCCGTGTGGCCTGTAGTGTACGGGCGTGGGTGTCCGCTCCTCCTCCAGTGAGCGAAGGTAGTGCTGGGGCAGGCGAGAGTAGATGCCCTCCCGCAGCCGGAGCTTCTTCCATAGACCCACAGGGAACTTGTACAAGGGCATCGCGGCCAGCCTGGAGGGAAGCAGATCACAGTCACGCTGTAGCCTGGCTGGCCCCCGGACTCTCGCGCAGCCCCAACTCCTAAACCCGGCCTCAAACCCCCCGCATAAACCCGGCCTCAAACCCCCGCATTAACCGGTCTCCCGACCTCCTCGAGGTACCAACCCGGGACAAGTCGTACTTATTGAGGCAACGCGCCCTGCCGGAACCGGAAGTTATGCTACACTGACTGCTTCCCCACCCGACACTGACTGGCTACAAAGCCCATCCGTCTACCACTGCCCCTCCCACCTTCCCACCTTTAGGGACCAGGGAAAAACGCCCTTCGAAGACCGCGGCAGCCCCAGGCACCGTAGTCAAATGTGGTCGTTTTCCTCGAGCAGCAGCCCAGGGGGCAGGGCTTGTCATTCTCGGCCCTACTTCTTTTTCTCCCAGAAGAAATGCAAAAAACAATGTAAACCCTTAGCCTTAAAACATAACTGTAGAGGGAAAATTTGAGATAGTGCTCCTTGGCATTTCATTAGTTTGGCTGAAATAAACTTGTAAAAATTATATATATATACTATATTCTATATATATAGTATATATATATACTATATTCTATATATATATACTATAGAATATTAAGTTCACCAATCAGTGATGTGAGAGCTATATAAAAATGTTAATGTTTTTGCCCTGACTGGTGTGGCTCAGTGGATAGAGTGCCAGCCTGCGAATCAAAAGGTTGCCAGTTTGATTCCCAGTCACAGCATGTGCCGGGGTTGCAGGCCAGATCCCTAGTTGGAGACCTGCAAGAGGCAACAAATCTGTCTCTCCCATACTGATGTTTCTCTTTCTCCCTTCCTTCCCCTCTCTCTAAAAATGAATAAAATATTTAAAAAATGTTAATGTTTTAAATTGTTTACCCCCAGAACACCATATATGAATGTTTCCTCCTTATTTATTTTTAAAAATATTTTTTATTTATTTTTATTTTTAAAAAATTTTTAAAAGATTTTGTTTACTTATTTTTTAGATAGGGGAAGGGAGGGAGAAAGAGAGGGAGAGAAACATCAATGTGCAGTTGCTGCTTGCATGCCCCCTGCTTGGGACCTGGCCAACAACTCAGGCATGTGCCCTGACTGGGACTCGAATCAGTGACCCTTTGGTTCACAGGCCGCCACTCAACCCACTGAGCCATGTCAGTCAGGGCTGTTTCCCCTTTATAAGCCTAGGGAATGCTATGGTGACCACATGCAGAGTGACTAGAAGTGGGGGAGACCCCTAGGGAGGGTACATCCTGGACAGGCCCCAGAAGGGAAGCCTCTGGGGCTGATCCTGGCCTCAGTGACTCCTGGCTTCCCATGGCCCTGTTCCACATCCCTCATACAGACAACAGTCCCCTGAGCTCTTGCCTTGGGAAGGGGCAGAACATTGCTCCTCAGGGCAATCAGCCCCCTTACCCTGCTTCCCCCATAATGGAAGAAGGGCTGGGCCAGTGCAGAGTGGCAGCTATCACCTCCACTCCTGAGAACAACTCAAGAGGATGCTCCTCAGACAAGGGCCCAAGAACCAAGGGGAAGAGTGGGAACACAGAGTTGGGGCAGGGTGTGCCTTCTGTTGCTGGAACCCATAGAACAGTTCAGCAGCACCCCTCCAGGAAGTTCTTCTCAGGGGCCTGCACCTTCAAACCTGAGAACAAAAGGGAGAAAAAACCAGGACACCACAGCCAGAAGCCAGTCTCTCCCATGCCACCACTCATGGCAGTTAGACCCTATATCCCCCAGGGCCCATCAGTTCTCTGATGGCCATGGTCACCTCTCCTCATGGCAGCTTCATCAGTAGGGGCAATCCCATGCTTGAGGTAGACTGGCATTCAGGCACACAGCTCTGTGCCTCAGTGGTGTTGGGGGCCTGGTGAGAGGTGGCCCCAAGCCTCCTCTGCTTCTCCTGCTCTCATAACACAGCCTCACAGGGGAACAGGGTGACAGGGGAATATTTCTCCACACCTCCAATCGTCCCCAGGCCAGCAGAACAGAGTCTGCCCCTGAACAGTACCTGTTGTCTCCAGGCAGCCAGGCCCTGGCTCCAGGGGCCACTGCAGACACCAGCTGGGCCCCGCAGAGGGATGGAGTCAGCTGGCAGCCAGCAGGTACAAGGGAATTGGAGGTTGTGGTCCTCACCTCAGGAGGAACAAACAAATGGGTGCACAAGGCAATTTTATTCAGTTGGAAATCCATCTGGACAGGGTCCCTCTCCCTTGGTCCTGCCCCTGGCTGGAGAGATCTTCATCAAAGCTGCAGATGTCCCTGAGTTGGCTGCATCATGTCACCGTGTACAGCTCCTCTCTGTGGTTCTTGCAGATCTGATAGTGGCAGGTGAGCTTCTGTGAGCAGGCCCAGGGCTCAGCGTGCTTGTCACGTGGTGGCAGCAGGAACGCCGTGCTCCCCGCCAGAAGCATGTGCCAGATGCTGTGTGTGTAGTAATAGTTGTCACTGGTCATCATGGAGGTGTAAATGGCAATGGCCACAGCAGCCATGGAGATGCCAGGCAGGAGGTAGAAGACCCAGCGCTTCCATGAGGTGGGATAGCAGTGGTGCCGGTGTCCACAGCGGTACACCTGGAGAGAACCGCCACCAGAGCATTGGCACGGGGGCTGCAGCTGTAGCTCCCAGGGGCCTGCCCAAGTCTGGGTAGCAGGATCATGGATGTGCGCTAATTGGAAAGGGCTCAAGGGCACACAGACCTGACAGGTCCTCAGGCCCTGCCTTGGAATGAAGCCACACTAGGCCCTACAAGAGTCACTGGCAGCCCTCAGCCCTGGGAGGACGCAGACCCAGGACCAGGAACATGAGCAGAATCTATGGGGAGCCAACACTTTCTTGCTCCAATTGCCAGTAGAGGGGGTCTAGGCAAGAGCTCCTTACCCACATGGTGACCATGACCACAAAGGCAAAAAGACAAGGCCCCATCATGTTCCAGGCGCCCCTGCGGTCCAGCTGCAAAGACATGGCAAACACCAGCGTGCCCAGTAGAAGAAGAACCTGAGCAAGACACAGGGACAACCACAGGGTCACAGGCCAGGATCATCTGTGATGGCACAAGTTCCAGCAGAATCTATCACCCCAGTGCTCCTCAGCACCTCTGCCTGCCGCCTCTTGGAGCTGCTGACACACTGTTCTGCTCTGCTGGCAGGAAGGGAGGCACCCCTCCTCTAGTTACTGATTTATCCACAGGTAAATTTCTGAGGTACAGCTTAGCCAGGCAGGGCACCAGTCACATGTCTCCATCAGCCAGGCCCAGCTGTGGCCAAAAAAGCCCTCAAGTGTTCCCAGCACCAGGGGCTCCAGGAGCACTGTTTGGGGCTCCTCAGGGAGGTGTAGCCTAGGGTTGAGGCTCCAGCCCTCCTCTTTGAATAGAGCCCTGGGAGAGAAATGGGCTAGGAAGGTCCTTGCCTAGGCCTGTCTTCCACTGTCTTTTCCCAGAATGCTCCAAGCAGCCAGCATAGTCCCTTCCAGCTGGCAGAGGCTTTTCCCAGAGGGAGACTGGTCATTATAAGAGATGGGAGTTTTCTAAGGGCAGCAGCTAGACCCTCTTTCTGGTCTCTCCCTCAGCAGACAAGGGCTGCTGCTCCCTAAGAACCCAGATCCACGTGTCAGAAGGTCACTCACATATTTCAGGGATGCCTTCAGCCGTGCCATGCAGAGGATGGTAACCCAGATGGACACTCCAGAGCCCAGGAAGTCGCAGTACTGCAGTGTATCATAGTTGAGGATGCACAGCACCGCCTCCCCAGGCTGGTCGCAGGCATGATAGAACTGCAGGGCAGGGCAGTAAGTGGAGGCCCAGACCTCCCCACCATCCCCGTGGGAGCAGGCAAACCTACCGTGGAGAAGAACATGGTATAGGTGTAGACGGAGGCCTCCACCAGGAGGCAGCGGTACACTGAGAGGGTGATGGGAGCCAGGAACATGAGGTTGCTGAGGGTGAGGAGGAGCGCAGCCGTCCTCTGCTGGGCTATGGTCTGGGCTGTGCTGTTGTCTGTGCAGCTCCACCCACGCCAGCCTGTGGGCCAAAGCAGTGCTGAGGGGGCTGAGGGGGGCGCGACTGAGGACAGGCTTGTGGGGAGGCACTTTTGAACCTCAGGGCCAACCCTCACCCAAGGCCCTCCAGAGAAGCCCCTTTCTCCCCTAGAAGCAGGCTGGAACAAGTGTGGGGCTTGTGTGGGTAGGTACAAGCTAGTGTGGGCAGGCACGGGCAGGTTTAAAGAAGTGTGGGGCAGGCATGAGGCAGGTGTGTGTGTGCATGTGAGGGCAGATGAGGGCAGGTATGGGACAAGTATGGGACAGGTGTAGGGCAGGTATAGGACAGATGTGATAGGTATGGAACAGATGTGAGTAGCTGTGGGTCAGGTATGGGACGTGTGTGGGCAGGGGAGGCCAAGGTCAGAAGGCAGTACTATCTCTGGGAGTGCCTTTCTGTGACTGCATGGGAGATTGGAGTTATGTGGCAGGAGTGGGAAGAAGGCATTTGCCCTTGGCTCTGTGAGATTGCTCTCCAGCATTGGCAGAGTGGGATAGGCTCCTAAAGAAAGGCACAAGGCTGAGAGGTCAAGGACAGGAGTGTCCACACACATCCAGGCCTGGCTCTCACCTGCCTTGCAGCTGCAACCCGCATACAGGTAGCCATGTCTGCGCAGTACGAGGCACTGGCCGTACGGGCCACAGTCATTCAAGCAGGGCACCAAGTACAAGGTGGTCTCCACAAGGACTGAGGCCTTCTCACACTCCCTGCGAGGAAGGGGCCATGGGAGGTCTGGCTGCTGAGGTCTGCTGACCAGTCTCTGCCAGGGCTCCCATCAGGATCTTGGACACGTGAACCCAGCACTGGGGCCCCCAGTTCCAGGCCCTGGATAGCAGACGTGAGATCTGCAGAAGTTGAGGTGCGCCTTCCGCTTCATATCGTACTGCATGCCAGCCTGTCTAGAGCTATGTCCTGAACCAGTCCCCTTCCTTGTGTCCTGGCTCCCAAGGCTGCTTGGGGAGAGGTGGCCAGGTAGAGAAGGGTGTCCTTTGTAACTCCTGGAAGACAACTTACCTTGTGCGGCTTACAGGAAGTTGGGTCACTTCCAAAGTCAGATGCAGGCAGCCCAATCATAGTCCTGAATGCAATGATTCAGCCACCTGGCAGATCTGGGTGGTCCCCATCCTAGCCCCCCAATTTTTTTTTTTTTTTTTGAGAGGGAGGGAGAAAGAGATCGACTTGTTCCACCTATCCATGTATTCATTGGTTGATTCTTATGTGTGCCCTGACCAGGAATTGAACCTGCAACCTTGGTGTATCAGATCAATACTTCAACCAACTGAGCTACCCAGCCAGGGCAGCCTCCAAGTTTACTTACTCAGGACTCTGGGGGCACACAAGCTGCAGGGAGAGGTACCAGTTGTCTGTCTCTGGGTATGGGATGATAAGGTTGGCCTTGCGAGACAAGGTACTCAAAAACAGTGGATAGCCCTGGAAGAAGGCTGCAGGAGGAGCAGGAAGGCCTGGTAAGAGGGGGCTGGAGGGGCTGGCAGGGGTCACTTAGGTGGATGCCGCCTGCCCATACCTGTGGTGCAGTTGAGAGAAGTGTTGAAGCTGAGGAAGGGTGAGGCAGCATTCACGCAGACCATTACCAAGGTGTTGTTGGCAATCACACTCTGGAAGAAGTGGCCACGCAGTATCAGTCCTAAGTTCCCAGCCTGGTGGTTGGTACTGTCTGTGGTTCCCCCTGCCCAGGGCCTACCCAGGATACTTCCCCTCTAGGCCTGGCAACACCCAGACTCTGATGCACCTGCAGTCCCAGTTCCTCAAGCCCAGACCTCTTCCTGCTGAAGGGACCTGTAAAATAGGCCTCCTTTTCTGCAAGTGCTGCCCCTATTATGGTCCAATGCCCATTGGGGTCACTCTGTTGCCTAAAAGGCCACCCCAACCCAGTGTGCATGAGAAAGTCAGTGCAGGAAGGCCTGAGCAGCATCGCTCAGTCTGGAAGGGTCTGAGCCCTAAGCTGAGTCCAGCCACGAGGCACTCACAAACTAAGGTACCTTGTTGGCCCACAGGGAGATGGTGAGGGAGCCCCCACTGTCCATGGCTGTGTTGAGTTGCAGCCGCATCACCGAAGGCATGTCTGACTGCACCAGCACGGAGACCCTGTCTAGGGGCCTGAAGTGCACAGACACCACATCTGTGTCTTCCCGCATGACCTGGTAGTTCATGAGGCAGAAGGGGCCACCACCCACACTGCTGTTCCTGCCCAGGTCCTGGTAGCCAGGGCTTGGGGAGAGCAGACCAGTGGAAGTGTTGCAGCTCTGGTTTGGACTGCTCTGCAGAAGATGCTGGAAGTTTACAATCCAAGGCCTGCAGGCTGTCAGGAGGACAAGGGGCTCAGCTGGAGGAAGGGCTGGGGATCAAAGACAGGGGCCAGAGCCAGTCCCCACAGCCCTCCCCACTCGGCCCACCTGTGAGAGCAGCTACAGCGCTGAAAGCCACCAATACATGGGGCCCTGCCAGGCTCTTGGCCGTCACTTGCAACCACCGGTCCCAGGGTGGTGAAGGCAACAGCAGGTGGCAGGCCTGGGTGGGGCCAGTGCAGGTGAGCACCTTCTGGAAGTTGCTAGGTAAGGTAGCTGAGCCCACAATGAGGCGCACAGGGCAACCCAGGCTCCCATTGGACACACAGCCCTGCAGCTCCAGCCGCAGTTCCTGGGTGTACTCGGGGACAAAGATTCTGCAGCCAAAGGGGATGGCCTCGCTCAGGCTCTGTGGCTTCCAATGACCTCCCCTCACTGCTCACACTCAGGGTGGTGGCCCCATTTTCCAGCATGACCCCAAGACCCAGAACCCCACCTTTCTCACCCGAATTAAGGACAGTGTTACCACCCACTTTATCAAAACTGGAGGCTGGGTCTCCCCAAGGTCCCCACTCACTTGAGGTAGCTGGGGTGGGAGAGGAGGGTCTGTGGAAAGGGTATGTCAGGCTCCAGGATGGAGACCTCGACTGCCCGCATAACCAGCATGTCAGGCTGGAAGATGTAGGCACAGGTGGGAACAAAGCCCTAGAAAGAGAATGAGAGGTGGGGGTGGGCATTCACAGACACGGGATAGGGCAGGATCAGAGACCCCGAGCCTGGTGGGGATGGGGTGTGGAAATGGGAGGGCCACAGCAGAGCCTAGACTGCCCTGAGGAGGTCAATAAGAGGGACCAGTCATTCCTGCACAGAAGTGTCCTGCCCTTCCATCCCTGGTAAGCAGACCCCTCACCTTCACCTCAATCTTCTGGGATGAGGGGGGCAGGTGGGCAGCCACAAACCAGTCCCCAGGTGCTGGGTGGGAGACATTGATGGAAGTGTTGCTCTGAAACATCTTGACGAAGAAGGAGGGCTGCACAGAGGTGTTGACAGGGAAGCTGGTACCCAATGGGTTGATGACTGGGGGGGCACCATAGCGGAAGTACCTGGAGATGGGGTGGCAGGGTAGGCATCAGATCCGGGCCCTGGGCTGGGCTCAGGAAGGAGGGCAGACAGGCACCTACACAGTGATCTCCACGTTTGCACACGTGGGGCCGCCACTCTGGGACACTTGAAGCAGCCAGCGCAGCAGTACGGTGTCCGGGGGCACTTGAAAGTGGAAGAGTCTGGCGCTGCCATACCAGCTGTAGAAAGACAGCTTCTGCGGGGACTGCGAGAACTGCTCTGACACCAGCCTGATGTCTGCAGGAAGAAGGCACTGTCAGCCAGACCAGCGGTGCCCTGAGGATGTCTGCACCTCCATGTGGGAGGCAGACAGAGAAATTGAGAGGCCCTTCTGCTCCAGCATGGCCCCAGAGAGACAGGACAAGGGAAACCATGGTGGGCTGGTTAGAGCCCCTGGGATGCCCAGCACTCCAACTTCGACCTTGGCAAAGGTTACTGTACCACTCCAACCCCTGGCAGTTGTCTCTGGCAACTCGTCCCACTTGACAGGTGAGAGACTTAGGGTCTGGAGGCTGCCTACCTACTCAGGCCCATGACGACTTAGGACAGAGCTGGACAGAACCTTGACTCCTCCTTACCCAGAGAGGCAGCAAGCAGAGACACTGGCGTAGAGGGGACCCCAGGCTGAACGCCTGGCCAGCCATAAGGACCAGAGGGCAGCTGACCCCCATTCTCCCATGGGCATGTGCCCACGCAGAATGACACAGGGACAAGGCAGGGCTCACGGCGCACAGACCGCCCATGGCCTCACCTGGGGCTCCCTGTGCCCCACTCCCTGCAGTCATTCTCAGGCCCCCTCTCTCTTCCCCTACACACTCCAAAACTCTGCCCTCACTTCTCACTTCCTATCATACCAGCATTTCCCAGATCAGCTCTGAGGATCTTTTGGGGCTCACCACACAGGCCCAGACCCCACCTGGGTGAGGCCCCTCCCGGAGTGTCTACTGACTAGCGCACAACCTCCATGAGAGTATGGGCCCAGGTCCTACAATGTAATTGCTTACCCCATGAGTGGGTGAGGATGCCCACCCAGGACCCTCTCTATTGGGGCTCCCACAGAACAGGCATGCTCTGCACTTCCATGGATATACCACCGGGCCTGGGGTCTGGCCACAAGGTGCCTGAGCTGGATGGCAGGGATCCTGGCCTCAGTACCAGCTTAGGCCTCGTGCCCAGTGTGACCTTGAGTGTCCCTTCCCCGCTCTGGGCCCAAGACTCCTGAGGTAAATAGCACCTCCCTTTGGGTGCCCCTCCCTCCAAGGTTAATGGATGTTAAAGTGCTTCTGGAAGAAATACACTTTGGACACAACAGTGTGAAGCCTCCCTCTGCCCTGCTGGGAGAGTTGCTGGCTCACACACCCACAGCAGCAGGCTCTGGGCCCCTTCAGTGAGAGTCAGGTGAGCAGGTAAGGGAGCCAGGTGAGCAGCCTCCTGACCCTCCAATGGAGGAACCCTGAGAAAATGTAACAACCCACTTGCAAGCCGGTCTGAGTTCCAGAGGAGCCCAACTTGGGGACCATGCAGAGGTAAGCACCATGTAGGGCACATTCAATATGTCTGCTAGCAATGAGGTCCCACTCACCAGGCTGTGGCCCGGGGAGGCTAGGAGCCACTGAACTAATACAAACTTTTCTCCTGAGAGGATAACATGACAAGGACCAAAAAAAATCTAAGTGCTTGTAGGTGAGGCAGGATAGCTCCCTACCCTTATCTCAGGACTACAGGGTCTTAGAGAAACAGCCAGCCAGTGAGGCACTCAGCCCCTGGAGGTAGAGCCCCAACTTGAGAGAAGCAAGGCCCTCCTGCCCACTTCCAACCCTGGAGTACCAGCCTGAGGATACCTGGAACACAGCTGGTGGCTGTGAAGTTTCAGCAGGTGCACAAGAGATAAGAGACAAGCTCAAGGTTCCCTAACCTTGATCCAGGTTACACAGTGGTCCCCCACCCCCAGGGCTACACAGCCCCTCCAGCACCAACCCTAAGTTCTGCAGCCCCATCTCCTTGCCCAAGACACCCACACTGTTATCTTCATGAATATACCCAACCATTAACCATTAATGCATTGGTCTGAGCCAGATGCGGAAGTTACATCTCTGATAACAGGGAGCAAGGGCCACATGTACCCCTGCCCTGCCCCACAGCACCCTACAGGGAGACAGGGTTGAGGGGAGGGACAAAGAAAGTCCCTGAGCCTATCCTGGGAACTTGAGTGAGGGCACCCTGTTCCACATGCTCCAAACTGGGACTGGCACTCCGTGCAGAGCCCCTGCACACCCACAGGTCCCAGAAGCCACGGCTACACTGCTGTCTGCCCCTTGAGCAGGACTGGGAGGTGAGGAGCTGCCCCAGAGTTTTCTTTTCTTTTTTTAAGTTTGTTAATTTTTAGAGACAGAGAGGAAGGTAGAGAGAGATAAAGAGAGAGAGAGAGAGATTTGTTGTTATGTTTACTTATGCATTCATGGGTTGCTTCCCATGTGGGTTGGGGATTGAATGTGCAACCTAGGTGTATCTGGACAATGCTTCAATGAACTGAGCCAGGGCTGCTCCAGGTTTTCCATCTCTATAAAAAGCCCACCAGTGACCCCCTCGTCTTACCCCACCCTCCAGGATGGAGAAAATAAGGGTGGCAGTATCTAACTGAGCAACTTAATCAGGAGTCATCTCCAGGAAATCGCCTCTCATTTCAAGCTCAGAAACCAAAGTCACAATCTTCAAAGAAATAGGAGCTTGGAGGAACAAGAATTCAGAAACGGAGAAGGGACTGGGAGCAGAAAAATCAAGGGGAGCTAGTCTCAGATCATGCTGGATAAACTGCCCAACTGCAGGGGGGTTGGGGGCATTTGGGCCCTTGCAGCCTGGCCACATGGCCCTCTAGGAGTCCTGTGCCATAGAAGTCAAGGGAGCTTACTTACTCAACACTTCCAAGCCCCAGGCAGAACCCGGATGGACACCCAACGGTCTAGCCACTATCTTGGGTCACCGAAGGTGAAAAGAAGTGCAAAGGGAGGGAAGCCAGTTTATCAATACCACTTAAGTACCCATTTCCTCAGAACCACCCTAGCCTACCAGGCTGGTCAGGGCCACCTTGAGTGCCTCTAAGAAGCAAGCACTAGGTTGGTGGTCTCTGTGGGAGGGGTGGAAACATGATATCCATCTGGACCCCCTACTCCAGGATCTATGCAACTTTCTCCCAACTCTGCCCCTTCTCCCAGACAAGATGCCTCTGCCCTCTGTAATCACACTGCCTAACCCTTCTTTTCAGCGGCCTCGCTGCTGGAGTCCAGGCTGAGTCTCCCTGGACCCCTCCACCCCCACATCCCGGCCCGTCGTGCCCGACGTGAACGCATTATAAACAGGAAGAGAGAAGGGAAGACGCGCTCCAAAGGGGCCGGTCTGGCCGCCCTGGGGACAGAGGAGGGGTCCAGCACATCCTTTCCACCCCGATCGCTCGCACAAGCAAGGTACTGACCTGAGCCCACAACCCAGGGTGAGGACCTGGGCACTGTGCCCGCTCCAGGTGAGCGCACAGGTGCCTCCAGGTGAGTCACAATCCCAGGCCCTCCCCCCGGCCGCTCCCGCGCCCCCCACCCCCCGCCAAGCCTGTGCCCCCGGGATGGCGTCCGTCCATCCCCGCGCGCTCACCACTCTTCCTGGTGTTGCCGGAGGCGGCAGGAGGGGGCCAAGCGAGCAGCAGGAGCAACAGCGGCCCCGCCGCTGCCACCACCACCGCCGCGCCCCCGGTCCCGGTCCCGGTCCCAGCCCGGCCCATGGCTCTGCGCTTGGCCCAGCGCTACACAGACCGTGTCTCCGGCCGCCTGCCCCCGCCGCCGCCCGGGCAGCCACCGCCGCCACTACGGGCCCTGCCGCCGCCCCCGCTGCCCTGGGCTCCCATCGTCCGGGCAGCTCGCAACCACCGGCGCCCCGGGCACTTCCGCCTGCGAGGCCCCGCCCCGCCGGTAGCCGGCTGGAGAGGGGCCAGGGCACCGCGAAACGAGAGGCGCTGGGGGGCACGGGGGTCGGGATCCGAAGGAATACGAGGGCGGGGGTGTGCGACGCGGGGGGCAATGCGGAGTCGGGAGCTATATGGGAGAAGGGGCGACGCGTGGCGGGGTGCGATGTGGGGTCAGGAGCGATCTGTGCCTATTATATAGTATAGGCTGACGCAGGGTGGAGGAGCTGCGAGGCCAACCTGAGGGCGGGGGGCGGACCCGAGGCCGCGGGGAGGGCGGGTGGGCAGGCGTAGTCCTGGGTTGACGTGGACACTGGAGGGGTGCACGAGGGAAAAGGGTGGGAGACAGAGGTCTGGGCTGAGGGGGACGGTGCGCGCGGCAGGTGGGATGCAGGGCTGGGGGAGGATCTTGTGGTAGGCGCCCGGATTCCTGCCTCTGACGCAGGAATCCGGGCAGTGAATTAGAACGCGCAGTAGATTTCAGGTGGCACTGGCCACTCAGAGAGCCCCAAATGCTTCCTGGAGGCTCTGGGTGGTCCCACGGGACGCAAGTGTTTGTGGGTTCACTGAATCGTGGGCCAATTGAGGCGGTGCAGGACGCGGAGGGGCGCTGGGGGAGACACCCCGCCACAGACTGGCGGGTCCCGCACCCATTTCCGCCTCGCCAGTGCTGGTGGCCCCTGCTGTGCCCCTCACAGAGCTGAACTCCCTGGCTGTCACTCCACAAAGCCGCTACGAGTGTGTAAAAAACTACAATTTAAAAATGAAAGGCTTCGTGGACATATGAGAATTTCACATTGGTGAGTGGGACTAACTCTTCACACTTTACACAGGGATAGATCCCAAACACTAAGGATTTAAGCGTAAATAGGAAACGATCAGAGACTAGAAGAAAACTTGGGTACATTTTTTCGAGTCTTGGGTAAGGGAAGGCATTTTTACATATGGCCCCAAACTCAGAAGTCCAGAGGCAAGAATGGAAAATTCAACTAGGTGAAAATCAAGTGTTTTCTACAGAACAAAACTACTTAGGTCAAAATACAAGTCATAAACTGGCAAGGACATGCTTGCACCTTGTATTACAAAGGTCCAAATTTTAATAAGATTAATAATAAAGAGCTCCTATACAAGTCAATGAGAAAAAGACCCACCCTGCAATACAAAACTATGAGAACATTCCTGGAAAGGAAATGCAAATGAACAAGAACAGGCTCCGACCTCCCTTCTTAGAACTTGAAATTCAAAGGTAAAAGCACCCAGAGAGACCCTTTTTTCTTTCACCTAACAAATCTGCAAAGATCGGAAAGTCTGATCAAACCTCAAGGGTGAGGTTATGAGCCAACAGAGGCTTCTGCCTCTGGACTCTGAGTACATAGTCTTGCATCAGTTATTCCACTTCTGTGCATTTTCCCTGCGGAGACATTCGCAGAAGGGAACCCAAATCTTGGTAATGAGGCGATGGGGCCCTCGATTCCCAGGCACCCATACTGTGACTCAAACACCATTATAACAGTGTGACTGCAGAAGGAAATCAGGGAACTCTGTACTGGTTGGAAATGGTCTACCAGGTTTAGCTTTAGCTCAGAAAAGGAAAGGGAAAAACAATGTTAAGAAAGGTACTGGTTTTGAAGGAAAAATTTTTTTTCTTTAATTTATTTGTATGTTTCAAAGGCACAGAATGACTGGAAGTGCCCAGCAGCAATGGCATGGGTTTATCCTTGAGGAGGGTACCACATGGCTAGGGATGGGATGGGGGGTACTCTACCTGTTTGTACCTTTTGAACTTTATACTTGGAGGGAGGCGGGGTCAGGGTTAACTGGAGGGGAGGGAGGAGAAGCTGACCCACCAAGCCCAAGGCCACTTAAAGCTAGTGAAGCGGGGTAGTGGGGGAGGTCTAGGGAGGAAGGAAGCCAAAGGAGGTAGAAAACAGGAGGTGTAAAGCACAAAAGAGACCCTTTGTTCCTTTGGAATCTAGGCTGGGCCCTAGAGGTGGGGCTCCTGCAGTTCTGAATTTAAAGAGACAGAGATCAGTTCTGGGATTTGCTGAGCTGTGATTTTAGTGCTCTACGCTGACCCAGTTAATGCTGGGGACAGCAGCTGTGGTCAGCACTGGGGAATGTTCCATCCAAGACCCATCCTCTGCCCTAGGCTGGGCTCAGAGGCCCCCACCACCACTTCACTTTCACTCCAAAGGCCTCCAAGGACCTCCCCTAAGTGTGCCACCTCAGTTTGACATTCCTGTGCCCAAGTTCCCTACCAGGTAGGAGGGGAGGCAGCAGACACCCCTCCCTCCAGTGCTCCATCTAGGAGGCTGGTTAACTAGTAGATGGACAAGGAGCCCTGGACTGGAGTTGGAACACCTCTGCTAAGTAAGAGCATAAGCAATGGAAAGAACCCTAGAACCCACCTTGAGGGGCTTCATTTTCAAGACCGGAAACAGGCTCAGCGACTAAAGGGCTCTGTCTAGAGACTTTTGCATATACACAGCCCTGTATTCTATCTCACAGCCTACAGAAAAGTGAATTCCA
>PVIA01001647.1:72362-224011 GCA_004024845.1 Tonatia bakeri
AAAAAAAAGCATGCTAATAGTCATCAATTAAGTTAATAGACAAATGGGAGAAAATATGTGCTATGGATTAATATACTTAGTATAGAAAGGAAATTTACACATTGAAAAAAGATCCGAAAGAAAATTTGACACAGGATATATAAAGGCAGTTTACAGAAGATAAGATGCAAATGGCACTAACATGAAATGCTGCCAAATTGCATTTGTTTGTCTTTACTGTTCAGTTACATCTCTCCTGCCTTTTTCCCCACTGCTCACCCCTACCCCGCCCCCGCAATCCCAGTCAATCCCCCACTGTCTGTGTCCCTAAGTCCTCCATTCATATTCCTTTTCTTGCCCCTTCTCCTTCCCCTCCTCCATCCGGTATTTCCCTTCCCCTCCACTTGCACTTGTTTTAATACAAAGTAAAACAAGACTGACTCCTTATCAAAGCAGCACAGGTAGCCCTCTCAGGATGCAGAGCCTCACACTTGGCTGGTGGGAATGTGAACTCCCCAACTTTTTGAAGGTTACTGCAGCAACATTAAAATGTAATAGAAAGGTGCCCTCTTAGCACAGTAGGCAGTGTGTCAGTCTCGTAATCTGAAAATGTAATGGAAAGCACGAAAACCTAAGGACAGACACAAGGGTGTTGGCTGCAGAAGTGTTTGTATTACTGTCAGAGTTTACCTAGATATTGAGAAGGGGAGCAAAGGGAACTGGACACCGAGCTTAATAAAATGGGGAATATAAGCCTACTTGCTAGCCAGGAAGCTAAAGCTTCATACCCCAGGGGATTACAGCACCGCTCTGTCAAGGGGAATTAATACTCCCTTCCCCCATCCACTACCAGATTGTTGGGGGGCACTGGGGGGAGGTCTGCTTAGGGGGTGTAAACCTGTCTAAAACCTTTGAAAGTTTAGGAAGTTGATTAGTTCTTTTGAAAAGCACCTGGTCCATCCCGAACTCAAACTAATGTAATCCCAGAGGGAACAAAGAAGCTGCTCTGTTGCTCACAACTTTGCACGATGCACTTGCCTGTTCTTTCCACGGCCGTGTGTGGCCCCAGCAGCCATGCAACTTCACAGGCAGGCTCCACATCGGAGCCTGAGACGGACTACAGCTGGAAACACACACTAAGCTGGCCAGATGCTGGACTGGATTTGAAAATACTTCCACCTTTTTGCAAATCCAGATGCTGGACTGGATTTGAAGATATTTCCTAGGAGGACTGCAAGCAATCAAGAAGGTATCTGAGCCATTGTGTTCCAGGGAGAGACATATTCCAGTCCAGGACACAGGACACAGGAGATAGATAAAGAATCAATCGCCCATCAGTGGACTGAGCGCGGGCTGCAAACCAAAGGGTCACCAGTTCAGTTCCCAGTCAGGGCACGTGCCTGGGTTGCTGGCCAGGTCCCCAGTATGGGGTGCTCAAGAGGCAACCTCACACTGATATTTCTCTCCCTCTCTTTCTCCTTCTCTTCCCCTCTGTCTAAAAATGAACAAATAAAATCTTAAAAAAAAAAAAAAAAAAAGAATCAGTTGCCCAGGACACAGATAAAAGGATGTTAGGGAAATTCTCAGACTGCAACTTTCATCTGATTAACCTCTTTCTTGAATTCCAAATCCCTGACTTATACTTATAAAAAAGGCTAGCTTGAAAGAAAATGTAAGACATTCTTTTAGGACACATAACCCGCCTTCTCAGATCGTCGGCCATCCGGATAAAGCGCCTGTAAAGATTCAGTCCCCGTCTCTGCTTATTGGGTGGTGGTGACAGGCAGCATGAAGGCGGCTTGTCCGGTTTCAGTGGAACATTGGAAACCCAGGGGCAGTTTCACTCTCCACATGCACAAACCATGCCACACCACAGTTTCCTGTGAGTGGGTCCTTGGAATGCTTTCCTTGTCGTCCCATGGAAGAACCTAATTTCCACTGACATTTGTAGTTGCAGAAACTTGGGAGCTTTGTGAGGGGGATGGGTGAATAAATTGACATACTGATATATGATGAATTTTTACACAACTTTTATACATGTCTATGGGTCTTCTGAAGGAATATTAATGAAGTAGGAAAATCTGATTGCTGGATAATGTGGATACATCCCACTTCCAGAACAGAACACCCTCGGACCCTCTCACTAGCTCTGTGAGTGTGGACCAGGTGGGGTGCTGTCTGCCCTCACAGAGGGGAGGGCTGTTAGAGGGGCGGGAGGAGCACATGAACATTTCCCCATAGACAGTCTGTGTCCGGCCACAATGAGCATTATTACATTTGCTTTGAATAAAAATTCTAAAGGTTAACAAAAGCTGGGAAAAAGCCCCACTATAATTGAATTTTATCCAAATAATTGTTGGAAGAGCTACAGTACTTGGATTTCAGGGCCTCCCTACCAGGCCTCTCTACCCACCCAGCGGAGGAGGAGGAAAAGTGCTACCAGTGCCCTTCCACTACCCCTCCCCTCCCACCTGCCTCATCACTCCCTTGTCTTCTTTCCTTCCTTCCTTCCTCCTTCCTTCCTGGTTACCACAGGCACTGGTGCCACTGCCCTGGACCCAGCCTTACCTCCTACGATTTCCCTTCCAGCTGTAGGCGCGTGCTCAGCCCTGCACACATTACAGAAATGATTGAGGCCGTTGGGCACCCTGGCTGCCGCTGCACCCTATCTGTCCCTGACCCACCCTGGGCTCCTCCTCCAGGTGCATCCTGTGTGCAAGGCTAATCTATGGACGTGGGTAGCCTGTCACGCACCCCACAGCAGGTTTCCTGAAGGAAGGACCTGGGTCAAACCTTCATGTGGCTTGGCACGGAGGGGTGGGTGCAGAAGTCACTTTCCCTCTTTGTCCTGGTGCCCCAGTATATCAGCATAAACTAGACCAGGGTGCCCAGACATCTGAATTTCATAGGAATAGTTTTTCCAAAAGTTTTATGAACAATGCAGGGTTTCTGATTCTTTGTTTTACCAAAACAAAATTTTTCTTAGGTCCAACTAAGATCTATTATTATCATTTCATAAAGAAAAATCATTTTTAGTGATCTCAGAATTGTGTCAATTGGTCACTTAAGTAAAGACTGGTTAATGATTACAATGCACAGTAAAATCTTCAGAAAGAAAGAGAATATTTTGTGGATCATTTGTTTTTTTTTTGGTATGTGGCAGTTTTTAAGTTATTAGTTTTTAAAGTCAGTATTTTTAATAAATATATATTTTAAAGATTTTATTTATTTTTAGAGAGAGGAGAAAGATGGGAGAGGAGAGAAAATACATCAATGTATGGTTGCCTCTCAAGCACTCCCTACTGGGGACCTGACCCAGCAACCCAGGCATGTGCCCTGACTGGAAATCCAATAGGCGGTTTGCAGGCTGGTATTCAATCCACCAAGCCACACCAGCCAGGGCTAAAATCAGTACTTTTTAAAAATTCCCTTCCCCTGCATCTAAAACCACTACTTAAAAAAAAAAAAAAAAGATTTTATTTATTTATTTTTAAAGAGGGGAGGGAGGGAGGGAGAGAGAGAGAGAGAAACATCAATGTGCGGTTGCTGGGGGCCGTGGCCTGCAACCCAGGCATGTGCCCTGACTGGGAATCAAACCTGTGATGCTTTGGTTTGCAGCCCGCATTCAATCCACTGAGCTACGCCAGCCAGGGCTAAAACCACTACTTTTTAATGGGAACAACTTGACCAAAAATCTGTCACAGAATTTTGAGACCCATTCAAAGAGTTTAATGAGGGGAAAAAAAGTAATTTTCCAACCAAAAGTAGGAAGTACATATTCTTAGAATTATGCTTAAATGAAGGTTAGTTTGGTTTTGTTTTTTGAAGCTCAGCATGTAGGTCTTATTTATCCCCGTTTGATCTGGGAACTTGTGAGCCAGAAGATGCAGGGCACAGACAGTGCCCTCAGGGCTCTCGGCCCACACGGAACTGGGAATAAGGTTCAGCCACATTAGAGCATGGTGACCAGGGCAAATTCCTGATCTTCCAAGAGGTCACGGCAGAGGGTAATAGGGGCAGAGGATGGCTGCCAGAGCAGGAGGCCCCAAGAATTGTTCTCTGATTTGATGGCTCCTCAAGGTGCCCCCTACCAGTTGACCTGGGCTGGCAGGTGGGGGTGAGGCTATCGGGGGCCCCTCCTCCTAGAGAAAGCAGCCCACCTTTCCTGACTTCTCCCTTCAGTGACCTGAAAAGGGGTGAAAAGGGGCCTAATATGCCTAAAATTAGAGTCTGGGGGGGGGGATTGAGGCTGGGAGGTGGGGGAGGGTGGGGTGGGTAGGGTGAGGGAAAGTGGTGGTGGGAAAATGGAGACAACTGTACTTGAATGACAATTTAAAAAATGTAAAAAAAAAAAATTGGAGTCCAAAAGAGGACAGGAAAGAGGGGAGGCAGAAAAATTAGTGCAGAAATAATAGCCAAACAGTCTCAAATTTGGTGAAAGATATTAATTTACACACTCAAGCAGCTCAATAAAGCTTCAGAAGAATCAATACGAAGAACAGGTGCAGTTTACATCACAGCCGACTACTGAAAACCGAAAGTGAAAAGATTAAAAGCAGCCAGAGAAAAATGACATTCAAGGGAACAACAATTTTTATGACTTATGACTTCTCATCAGAAACCCCAGAGGTCAGAAGACAGTGGAATGTCATCTTTAAGGTGCTGGAATAAAGAAAAACTCCTGTCCAGCCATAAGTGTGTATCTAGCAGAAAACATCCTTCAAGAGTGAAGACAGCCGTGGCCAGGTACTCAGTGCGTTAGAGCCTCATCCTGATACACGAAGGTTGTGGGTTCAGTACCATATCAGGGCACAAACAAAAATCAAGAAATGAAGGCATCACGAAGTGGAACAACAGGCTGACTACTTGCTCCTGGGCCATGAGGTTTTCTTTTTCTCTGCTTTCGGGGCCCCTGCCACAACTGTGCTCTGTCAGACCATCAGTCAGGCCAAGAAGCATCCAGGCTTAGTCTCCCTCTTTGTATTTATTGGAGCCAGGGTGCTGGAGCAGTGCAGCAGGTCATGGGCCTGGCGTTGTTCCACCCAGATGTCTCTTGGGACAAGAAAGAACAACCTGGAACTCTAGAACAAGCTGGGTCCCAATGAGCAAGATAAATTCTACTCGGTGAATGTAGATTACAGCAAACTGAAGAAAGGTCCCGAGTTCTAAATGAAATGTTTCACAATAAAGCTGCTGAAGATGAAGGTCTTCCAGAAGCCATCGGCACAATCTTCCTCTTAACCCTCCAAACACATGAAATCATGTTGGTGTATTCCGTTGGGGTTTACACTGATTAGTAAAGGTTTGAAACTGGAAAAAAAGGAGTGGAACGACAAATCGCTTCTGATGTCTCTCCTTCCCTTCCTCTCTCTCTCTAAAATATCAACTTAAAAAAAATGAAGAATGAAAACAGTTTTAGATAAAAGAAAACCAAGAGGATGTTGCCTGCCAATCTGAATGACAAAAAATTGCTAATAAGATAAATCTCATATTGTCTTAACAAAGAGACACAATAATAAAGAGGGTTGGAGAAAACTTTTGGAGATGGGTATGTTTATGGCATATGCTGTCGTGATGATTTTACAGTTATGTACTTGTCTCCAAACTCACCTAGTCATGAACATTAAATCTATACAGCTTTGTCAATATTTAACGGCTCCGTTGGTGTGAAAATGAATATAATCTATGCTGGGTTCATATTATTATATATATTTTTTCTTTTGACATTAACAGAAATTGACATACTTTTCCATGAGCCCTGCAAGGTTTGAACGGTGGGGGTTGGGGACGCAGACGAAAGGGTTGGGGTGGGGTTGGGCAGGGGGAGGGGCGGGGGTAGATGGAGAGTTGGCCACCACTTCCAGCGGTTTGCCCACCCTCCCTTCTCTCCATCTCTCCCTCCGCCCCTCCAGTCTTTCTTCCCCCATCCCTCTGCCCCGCCTCCCTTTCTTCCGTCCCTCGAAGCTTTATACTCCCGCTCGCTCCTCCAGCTTTCAAGCTGCGCCCGCGGGCTGGGCGCCATGACGGGCGTCTTAGGGCACCTATCGCCGCGGAGGCTGTTGTGCGGCCTGCGGACCCCGGTCCCCAGTTTGCTAGTGCGCCCCAGCTCAGGTGAGTCGTAGGATGGGGCTGGTGAGATGCGCTTCTCAGCCTTGGTTAGCACTTACACCGAATGGGCAGCCTGGGTCGTGGGGGGATGGGGTGGGGGTAGGGCGGGTAGGGCATTGGGGTGGTGGACCAGAGGGCCAGAGCCGGGTAGCGTAGCCCCCTTGACTCGCTGGGAAGCCTTAGGGCCCTGCTAATCAGGGACGGGCGCACGGTGATTCGGCTGTATGGGAAGGCTCTTTTGGAGCAGCGCTCTCCTCAGGTACCAGCCTGGGGCCAGGGTCCCGCATACCTCCGCACCCTTGCCCTCCAACCCGGCAAGCCTCTTCCCCAGGTTACCTCGGGGCAGAGGGACCGGGAGCTCTGGAGCTGGAGGAAGCCAGAGGCCTAGTGGCCACATTGGGTGATGACGAAGGTCTCTGCTGACTTGGGGCTCCCTGAGGGGGGAGTCAATTTTCAGCAAATGAAAACCCCTCCCACGAAAACTGTCTTTGGGGCGTTTTCTCCAGGCCCTAAGTCTTCCTTGGTCGTACATATTTGGGGCCCTGGAGCCCATGTCTGTAACCGGTTCTCCACTCTAGCTGAGAGCCAGATGTGGTGGTGTTCCAAATGCTGGGAAGAGTGAATTGTCATCTTCCAAGGTCAGGCTAAACAGGAGTCCCCTAGGCACTGAGTTTTGGGGGACCAAACAAGCCAGGGGCTTCCCCCAGTGGGCCTCATTCAGCCCTGAAGGGATGTGGTAGTCACCTATAGCACAGGTTTTGGTTAATTCTCCTGGGGATAAGGAAAGGCAGTTGCAGATATCCCGGGACACTGGCCAGCCTCAATCCTACTCTTCAGTCTCCCCCAGTTCTCTCTTTAAAGGACTTTGCCTGACACGCAGGGTCTGGGCTCTTAAAATTTGACCCTGGATTCCACGCTGAGGGTTTGCTTAACTCTAGAAGTGGCCTGCGGCTGTTGGAGGTGTTGCAGCTTCTGGTCTCCTTGGCTGTGGGTGGGGTGAGCTCAGTGCCCTCTCCCTGGGTCTGGAAGCTGCTTGCCTTAAAATTCCACAGCAGTATAGAGTTCCTGCCTGGCCAACAGATGTAAGAAGAGAAGCCCCTCAGATTCCCTTACCTGCAGACAGGAACCCCTTTACCTTCCTTCTCAATCCCCAGGTCCCTTTTGTGCTGGTGTCCATGGCCTACCTGGTGGGGGGAGTATACTGCACTTCTCCCTGGTTGCCTGCTATTCCTTCACCTTAGACCCAGAAGATGGGCTCAGGGTCCCTGGTGACGTGGCAGGTGGAGGTTCAGACAGTGTCTGTGCCATATCCCCCAAGGACAGGAGTCAAAAGTGAGGCCAACTGTCGTGCTTTCTTTCCAGTGTGGCATCTCTGTGCCTTCCTGGGCCTCCTGGCTCTCTAAGATGCCTTCTCAGGGTACACCAGCTCCATCATGGGCAGCTTCTGTTACTGCCTGGGAGGAGCCATGGTCCCTCTGACAGGCTGGGAGCCCCCAGGAACCCAGTGCCCTGGTTGTCCCTGACAAGCAGCACCATATTGGGCAGCTCCTGGCATGGGCACCTCACTTTCCTCCAGAGCTGCTCTGCTGAAGGCAGACACTGAAGTCCAGATGATGTTTGGGTCCTGGCGGGGGAACACAGGTCGGGAGATGTGAAAGGATGAGGCTGCATCCCTGATCCCTCCTCTTCTAAAGGAGGGCCCTCCTGGACCTGGGAGCGGACCCTGGTGGCCGTGAAGCCAGATGGGGTGCAGCGGCGGCTTGTTGGGGATGTGATCCGGCGTTTTGAGAGGAGGGGCTTCAAGCTGGTGGGGATGAAGATGCTTCAGGTAATAGGACTTTTGGCCTGTGGGTGTCCCTCAGGGTGCTATGGGTAGGGCTTCTCACAGAGCTGAGGACCTGAGCCCTTCATATCTTAGCCCTGCTTCAGGAGGAGTATCCTTTAGAAGTAGAAAGGGAGGGATGGAGAGGTGGTATCTATCCTGCACTGCTGTGGTTGGCGTACCAGCCCATGTTGCTGTTATCTGCAGTCATCGCCCCAGTGCCCAGTGGGGTTGCCTCTCCAGAGGCTGCTTTCATTCTTTCCTCCAACACTCTCCAGGCGCCGGAGAGCATCCTTGCTGAGCACTATCATGACCTTCGGAGGAAACCCTTCTACCCAGCCCTCATCAGCTACATGAGCTCCGGCCCTGTGGTAGCCATGGTATGGCCTGGTGAAAGGGGTGGAGGGCCCTGGACTGAGCCCAGAGCTGCCGAGCTCTTGGTGATCCCCACTTTTCCTGACCTTTATCTCTGTGCTGCAGGTCTGGGAAGGCCCCAATGTGGTCTGCACCTCAAGGGCCATGATAGGACACACTGACTCAGCTGAGGCTGCTCCCGGCACCATTCGAGGAGACTTCAGCTTCCACATTACCAGGTACAGGAGCCCTGACACATTCAGCCACAAGCTCATTGTCTTGCTGGACGAAAGTAAATCTAAAAGAGGCTTGTCATGGTGGGACATCAACCTATTTGCTAGTTTCAGGGAGGTAAAGCATTCCCTGTGTTGTGTGAATACTCTGCCATCATTGTCCTTATCTGACCATATCCTGCTGGATAACCTGAGGGAGGGCTGGTGGGAAAATGAGGCTCCCAGTGTCTGGGCCGGTCCACAAGGTTATGGGTAACAGGCGAAGGCCAGGCTGGAACCCAGTTTCCTAGCTCCCCTCTCCCTTTCCCCTCTGCATAATCACCTGTCTTAGTCCCCTGGACAGTAGGGAATCAACAGTCCATTCCCAGGACACCCAAGGTACATTTTGAAGCCTATACCTTACCTCTGCTACCTATCACCTGGCACAGGAACGTCATCCATGCCAGCAACTCTGTGGAGGAGGCCCAGAGGGAGATCCGGCTGTGGTTCCAAAGCAATGAGCTGGTGGACTGGGCAGACGAAGGCTACCGCAGCAGCCTCTACCCAGCCTGAGCCTCAGGATGCCCTCAGCTGCCCCAGCATCCACTCGGGACCAACTACCTCTGTCCACAAGAACTCGAGCCCACCCCTGTGTTCTTTCTTTCTGTCTCAGACCACTTCCCTGTTTACCTTCTGCCTCAGCCCAGATCAGCTGAGCCAACTTTATGTGCCTTTTGTATTCTAAGCCAGCAAGAGATTGGATCAAATCCTTTCCATGCCACAATGCCAGACCACCTTGGGGTGTCTCCAAAAATGGGTAACCTCCACTCCCCCAAAGAGGAGACATTAAAACTCACTGTGCTGTGCATGGGGGTGGAGTGCTTATTAAGACTGGGTACGAATGAGGCCTTTATGCAAAATTGTAAGCAATTTTAGAGTAGAGATGAAACTTACCATCTCATAAACCCATAGGGGATCAATAACTGTTGAATGTATGTCTTTTGGCAGAGGTCCAGAGACCTCCAACCTGAAATTTAGGGGAATCCAACCTGGACCCTGAAGTTGGTGCTGTCCCCACCTCCAACTGGGCTGATTCTGCTGAAGGCGCCACCTGCCTTGGGCAGGACTGGAGGTGGCAGGAAGGAGTGACTGAGACCACACTCAGGGCAAAGAGCCTGCGAACCATGGCCTCCTGCGCCGCCCCCCCCCCCCCCCCCCCCCCCCCCCCCCCCCCCCCCCCCCCCCCCCCCCCGCCCCTGTCTTCCTGTGGCTGCCTGGTGTCCACTTGTTTTCATGTTGACACTACATCTCACCCCTCGCTCCTGGTCCCCAGGTGTCCCTACTTGTGACAGGTCCTGGACCTCCTGAGACTGACTTGGTCCTCATTTTTTTTTTGCCTTCTGATGATGGCTGCCCTGGTCCATGCCCTATTGCTCTCTAAATGGGTCATTTTGGGAAATGGCACTGGGGCTGGACAAAGGAAGTAAAGGCCTTTCTGATTTTCCATGGCTTTCCTGTGCTGGAATCTCCTTACCTCCTTTCTGATATTTATGCAACCAGAGGGCGGTGCCTGGGAGGTGAGTGTATTTACATGGTGAACACCTCCCACAGCATTACTCAAAACAGGTGTTTTGTTTTTTAAAGGTTTCATTTATTAGAGAAAGGGGAAGGG
The DNA here is from genome assembly GCA_004024845.1 of Tonatia bakeri. Lineage (NCBI taxonomy): Eukaryota > Metazoa > Chordata > Mammalia > Chiroptera > Phyllostomidae > Tonatia > Tonatia bakeri. The sequence goes on from PVIA01001647.1 coordinate 82,510, forward strand.
AGGGAAACATAGATCAGTTGCCTCTCCCGTGCCCCAAACGGGAGACGCAGCCCACAACCCAGGCATGTGCTCTGACTGGGAATTGAACCGGCAACCCTTCAGTTTGCAGGGCAGCACTCAATCCACTGAGCTACAACAGCCAGGGCCTATTTTGTTTTGTTTTATGTTTAAATTCATTTTTTAGAGAGAGGGAAGGGAGGGAGAAAGGGAGAGAAACATCTCCAGACTGCCTCCGCACACGCCCTGACCAGAATTCCAACCAGCGACCTTCTGCTTTGCCTGAATCCTGTCCAATCAACAGAGGCACACATGTCAGGGCACCAGGTGTTTTAAACACAGCTGAGCCAGCAGCGGTGTGGGGAGCCCAGGGGCTCTGCTGCCGGCCGCTAGCCTGACCTTAACCCGGGGACCGAGTGTCCGCTGTGTCCAGCTGGTTCCAACCACGGCACCCAATCTTGTGGGAAGGACTTAGTCTTGCGGGCGGTTTCGAGGACCGTTCACCTGGCAGCCATGGAAAGCCGCCTGCAGAACTGCGCTTGCGCCCGTCGTGGCTCTGGAACAGCTCAGCCAGCCCCCAGTCTCCACAGACCTTGCGGCCGCAGTGGGCGGGACATCGTGGAAGACGCTAGGAGGCCCCTGTGGGTGGGGCTAGTGGGGAGGTGGGGCTAGTGGGGAGGTCGAGCTGGGCCTGAGAGCCGCGGGGAGGCAGCTGTGGGTGGGGCGTCCTGGGAGGAGCTAGGGCCTCTGTGGGCGGGGTGCCGGCAAGTGGGGGGGTTTTCCGTAAAGCCTGGCCGCCGTGGGTGGCGGAGGTGACCTCACAAGAGCGCCGCTTGCCGGAGTGGAGCGAGGCTGGTGATCTGATTCGAAGCGGGTTTTTGCTGTCCTCGCTGCCGTGGGTCTGTGCCGAGCGCCATGGCCCAGCCGCCGCCCGATGTCGATGAGGATCATTGTCTTCCTGAGTACCGCCACCTCTTTTGCCCGGATCTGCTCCGGTGAGAGCCGAGCACGGACCTACGTTCAGGCGTCTCGAGAAGCGGTGTCAGGAACTGGGGGTGCCGGGGAACGGGGCTGGAGACTGGAGGAGCCCAGGGAGTGGGACCTGGGGTTCAGCGTGTCCAAGTACGCCTACATTTTGATCATTGCCCTGTTGAGAGCACGTTTTGTTTGTCTTGGCCAGTGTTGGTAATTCCTAATAGTATCTTGGAGGGTGGTAGTGAGGGGCAGTTAGAGCAAGGCTTGTAGGTTTTGGAAACATTACTCACCAAGTAGACAACTTTATAAACAGAACTTCAGGCTGAAATAGGATTTCCCAAAAACCCAGAAAGCCTAGGAATGCAGGCTTCAGTGTTGCATTTTCTTACAGAAATCACTCACTTTCCTTGTCAACAGTCTAAATTTGATAAAGCTGACTAGTTCGAATGGTCAAAGTTCTTCCAGAGCGGCAGTCTTCCCCCACTTCTCAGTGACCAGGGATATTTTTAAAGAGCCTATCATTTTCTTCCCCCAGGGACAAAGTCGCCTTCATCACAGGTGGTGGCTCTGGAATAGGGTTTCGAATTGCTGAGATTTTTATGCGGTAAGCACTGTTCTGTTTGCTCTGTGCCCATCATGCCCCCCACCCCCAAGACTGATTCTCACATATCCCCGCTGGATTTGGGATTCCTGGGCAAGATGCTGGTGGGCATGTGAACCCCTCTAGGCAGTGAGCCATAGGAGAGCATCTGACAGGGGTCTAGTGCTGTCCCAGGGGAGGTGGGACTCCAGAGCCCTCTCTTAGATGTTAGTGGGGACTGTGTGGCTCTGGTATCAGCACCCTCGTTTATACAAAGGTGGGGTTCAACAGGTCGAGGTAACTCTGTTGCAGAACCCCCTGGGGCCTCACTTATCCAGGGCCATGGAGGGCCCAGCTGGACGCAGAGCACAGTGTCTCTTGAGACATAAGTTCTGTGGCCTTGGGCCCAGGTCAGCAACTTGTCACCCCAGTCCTGGAGAGGGCCAGAGTTAGGCTGTGGTTGGGGGAGAGGAATCCTGTTGATATCCTTGGGACCCTCTCTAATTTCTCTTGGATCCCTGTCTTTCATACCAGAGGGGTAAGTCCCGCTGGACAAGATTTGGGGGTTCATTCTTTATGGGTGAATTTGTTTTCCTAGCTGGTAGCTTCAGGCATGTTGCTTCTCTGAACAGAGCATGGGTAGCTGGTCAGGGTCATTTGGAGAAGCAGGTAGAACCTGCTGAGCAGGTGATAGCTGCAGTTGTCACTACTACCATAGCGAGACCGGGTTTGTCAGGAGATAAGGCAGGGCAGGCGCCCCTGGTGTCAGAATGGGCTCTCTGTCTTCTCTCCAACATCAAAGGGAGAGAGGGTAGGGGCATGTGTGGCTGTGCTGGGAGACCCAGCAGGCCCCATGCAGATGCCTGGGCCCCATCTGATGCTCATAGCTGCTTTGGTGCTATGCACGTGATGTTTGGGGCAGGTCCCATATCCTGGTACTAGAGAGGTCCTCCCAGAAACCCTGGGGGTGGTATATAGGGCACTCACCTAAAGTCCCACCACAGTGGCTCCGCCCTGCTCAGAACCCTGTGTCCTCTGCCAGCTGTACCTTTAGTCCCAGGCTGGATGCTTTGGCCTGAGAGACCCTTGGGGGATGGGAGCTCTGCTTAGAGCTCTGGTCAGGAGCCCACCTAGGTATGTCCCTTGCATCTTGCCATCCTAACTCCTGCCCCCTTGATTTTCAGGCACGGCTGCCACACAGTCATCGCCAGCAGAAGCCTTCCAAGACTGTTGATGGTGAGGGGGTCCTCCTGTGCACACCCCATCCATGAGTGGCTATGGAGACCCAGAGCCTGGGCCTGGAGGGTCCTGAGGCCCAGAGGATGTTGACACCAAAATCTGCTTCTCTTCCAAATCTTGAGCTTCAGTGGAAGTTGCCTCCCAGGGACACCCCAGGATTTTTTAAAAAATCTAAATATTGTGTCCTGTGAGGGACTGTCATGTTGAGTGGTACTGCCACCAGAAGAGATCTCTGAGCACACCGGGGTTATAATGGTAGTCCACATGTCCCACACACCCAGGAGGAGAGACTCATCATTGTCACAGTTGGTCTCTGGGCAGGGACTGGAATCCAACTAGATAGTCCTGGAAGGTGATGTGGAGGGAGGGAACTAGGACAGGTGGTGGAGGAGAGAGGTTGAATATCTTAGAAATGTCCGCCGAGGCGGCAGACCCAGGGAATCACTGCACAGTAGCTGCACCTCCTGGGACTGGAGTCCAGCAATAAACCCTGGCTTCCCAGCAGAACCTGGACACATACTTCTTGGGTTCTTTTTATTTTTCCAGAGAGAGGAAAAGGTAGCAAGAACATTGATTTGTTGTTCTGTTTGTTTATGCATTTATTGGTTGCTTCTTATATGTGCCCTGACCAGAGATCGAACTCGCAACCTTGGCATATCAGGACAGTGCTCTGACCAACTGAGCTGCCCGGCCAGGGCCCTGCTCACGTTGTGAAGGGTTGTTCCCTCCAGGCTGAGGCCACTTGGCCACCGCCCACCTGTTCTCTCTCTCCCTGTCTGGCTTCTAGGCTGCCAAAAAGCTGTCTGCAGCCACTGGCCAGCGGTGTCTCCCTTTATCTCTAGATGTTCGAGCTCCCCCAGCCATCATGACCGCCGTGGACCAGGCACTGAAGGAGTTTGGCAAAATTGACATTCTCATAAACTGTGAGTCACTTCGAGCAAGGATGGGGGTTCTCTGATGAATCAGCAATACTAGACCTTCCTACTTGGAGATCCTAGTACTTCTGTCTCAGGCTCCAGGCCACTGTCTCGGCCCAACTCTGTTCCTTCTGAGTCGTTGCACTGTGAACTTGACTGAATCAGAGTCAGGGGCAATCTCAAGCCTTCTTCCCTGTCCACCTTGGACCACCCTGATGTCAATATGCTCTAACTTCCCAGGGCTCTAGCACTATCCATGTCTCCTTCCACCTTGCAGGTGCAGCTGGTAACTTCCTGTGCCCAGCCAGTGCATTGTCCTTCAATGCCTTCAAGACTGTGATGGACATTGACACTTTGGGCACATTCAATGTATCTCACGTGCTCTACGAGAAGTTCTTTCGGGTGAGTGTTCTCTTGTCTGGGACCTCCCCTCTTCTGGCCTTCTGCTCACTGACACCCCTATCACATCATGTGTTGCAGGATCATGGAGGGGTAATTGTGAACATCACAGCTACCTTGGGTACCCGTGGGCAGGTGCTCCAACTGCATGCAGGCTCTGCCAAGGCGGCCGTGGGTACGGCACCCCATCTGGTCTGCTCTCCTGGGTTCCTTAGGGTTTCTCTCCAGCTCATCCTTGGAGGCCAACAGTGTCCAAGTAGGCAGTGGAGAGGCCCAGCCCTGGACCTGAGTCCCTACTTCCACCTAGACTGCCCCAGAAGGGAGAGCATCTCTGCGTTCTCCCTCATGATGTCTTCCTCCCTTGCAGATGCAATGACTCGGCATCTGGCTGTGGAGTGGGGTCCCCAGAACATCCGAGTCAACAGCCTTGCCCCTGGTCCTATCAGTGGCACGGAGGGGTTCCGGCGGCTAGTAGGTAAGGCTCTCGGGGAGAGCATGCCCCTTGGGATGATCCTCTAGGCACAGGCCCCACAGTGCCTCCAGGGGGTTTCCTCCCATCTAGCTGGGGCAAGCTTGGGACAAGTGCCAAGTTTTTATGGCTCCCTGGGACTGGTAAAGAGTTTGTCCTCAGGTCAGGTCAGGGCCATTTGTAGTTAGCACACAGCTGCAGTGGACTAATGATCAGCCAGACTTGGGCAAGCTGTTCCCTTGAGGCTACAGGGCTGCTGGTCTTGATGTGTGAGTTGGACACAGAATGGGGCTTCCATGGAAGCTTCCAGAACCTTGGCAGGGTATACATCCAAAAGCCCTGTGCTGACTCTGTGGCCGTGTTGCTCAGTCCCTGGCCCGTCCTCCTCCGCCAGGATGATGCTAGCGGGACCCACGACATTCTCAGATGTGGTTTAGGGAAAGCTGGGCAGGGGAGGGTGGAGGATCCTGGGGTCCTGGGACTCATGAGGGCTGACCTCCCAGGTGACTCCAAAGCCAGCAAGGTCCTGGCCGGCCCCCTGCAGAGGCTGGGGAACAAGACAGAGATCGCCCACAGTGTGCTCTACCTGGCCAGCCCTTTGGCATCTTACGTGACGGGGGCCCTGCTGGTGGTTGATGGCGGAACATGGCTGACGCAGCCTAATGACATCAAGTCGCTGGCGGATTTTGCATCCTTCTCTGCTAAGCTCTAGGTGATGTGTCACTCATGCCTTCACGGGGGGTCAGTTATGTCCATGGCACCCTTCCCCCAAACCCCTGCCTGGTAGGCTGGCGGTCACTTTCTGCACCCTGATTCATTTGCCCTCAATTCCTTGGGCACATTTCTAGATGTGTCCTTCTTCACTTTTGGGCTTCCACTGCCTCAACAGACCAGGCCATGTGTGGGGCAGGGCTGTGGAGGGGTCTTCTCGGGCAGCACTGGGAGGCGGTCCAGCCCCCTGCAGAAGCTGAGGAGCAAGACAGAGATCGCCCACAGTGTGCTCTACCTGGCCAGCCCTTTGGCATCTTACGTGACGGGGGCCCTGCTGGTGGTTGATGGCAGAACATGGCTGACGCAGCCTAATGACATCAAGTCGCTGGTGGATTTTGCACCCTAGACCTCAGGGACACCTGCAGCCCAGGATGGGCATTGTTTGCCTGTAGCAGACAGGAGTGTCTTTCTCTTCAGAACCTCCCTTGGGTGACCCTCTCTGGAGGTCTGGGGACTGGCTGAGCACTTGGGGACAGGGGAAGGGTGCCATTGCTTGCTGCCTTCCCTTCCTTCCCACCAGTCCCAGTAGTGTGGCTGCTGCATGAGGCCCACTCACCCTGGTTCTCTGAGTAACAGCTTCCTCTGAGGAAGGCTGAGGCCCTGCCTGTACCTCTGAGCCCTTCTGTCCTCCATACTCCCTGGTCCCCAATGCACAGTAGTGGTGGCATGCTTTAGGAATTTGGCTGTCTCCTGTCCCATCTGAGGAGGTGTGTGTGGTGAAGGGGCACCCCAGGAGTTGACGGTTCAGTCACACTGTGAAGCCAGGTTTGGAGCAGGCTTCAGCAATGTTCTCCCCACCCCCACTTTCCTCCCTGAAGACGGGTTTGTGGGCACAGGTGATGCTGAGAAGCCCTTCTTCTGAGGCCCTCTGTGGTCTGCTTGCCATCAGACACATTCTGACTCTCCGTGAGCCATCAGACAGCTGAGGGCAGTGGGGAGTGGGAACCTGGGCTGGTAAACCAGTCACTGGGGTGAGGGACACTCATCTGGGCAAAGCTCTGGAAGACAATAGGAGGGACTGCTGGTGTCTGCCTCCCAGGGGAACACAAGGCTTGGCTGCCCACTGCCCTCTCCCAGCCATTTGTGAGTGCTGCCCAGGTGGCAGATACAGCCCCCTAGGCTATGTAGAGATGGCCCTGGTGTCTCAGTCCTCTGTGACCTTGGTGTCTGCTGGCATTTCTAACAGGAGCTGGATAGCTGAGGCCAAGAAGGCATTCTGAAGGGGAGACTGGCCCGCAGCCTACTCTTGAATTCCTGGGACCTGCCTCTCGCTCAGCTGAGAGCTCCAAATCAACCACCCCAGCAGAGCAGCTGAAGGGAAGACTGGCCCCTCCTCTGGGAGCTGTGCTGTGTCTACATTGTTTCTTCCATGGCCCCACCTCCTGTGCACGGGTGGGAGTGGCCAAGCAATGAGGGCCAGCCTACTGACCTGCACACACCACACAGATGTCTGCCAGGGGGTGGTTGGCATTCCAAAGTTCCTTGGAGTGTGAGGGCACAGACCAGATGCTGGGATATGCCCCTCACCCCCTGCCCTAGGCCTGCTCTGCCTAGCCCCAGCCTGTGTCCAGTAGGTGCCCTGAGGTTCAAAGCCCTCAAAACTATAGGTCGGCCCACTGTATGAAAGGTAGGTGGGCACAGACCTTTCCTCCCCGCCTTGTTACCGCTTATTTGTATAAGCACAGATCCTAGAGCTCTGCCAGAAAATGCGTTTCCTTCAAAAATATTTTTACTGTAAAAACATCTATTCAACCCTGACTGGTGTGGCTCAGTGGATTGAGCACCAGCCTGAAAACCAAAGGGTCGTCGGTTCCATTCCTGATCGGGGCACATGCCTGGGTTGGAGGCCAGGTCCCCAGTGAAGGGTGCGTGAGAGACAACCGCACATTGATGTTTCTCCCTCTTTCTCCCCTCTTCTCTCTCTAAAAATAAATAAAATCTTTTTAAAAAAATCCCCAAAAAGGTCTATTCATTGGAAATCACAAAAGCTTTCAGAAGGAAAAAGGAAGCTACTTGAAAAGAATCACTGGTGATCTGGTCGTTTACAGGTAAGAGGTTTGCTTCTTTGCTGTCTTTTTCATGTGAAGAGTTTAGGAAAACACTTTCTACCTAATGCTTGAAGTCCTTTTCCGTTCTGAGGCCTGTGGATCCCACCTTGAGGCAAGGAGAGGCTGTCTGCCCTGCTGGTGGTAGGGGGCCTTAACCCTGCAAGGTCATTGTTCATAGTAAGTTCCTACTGCTGTGAGAGTGCTGAGCATGAGCTCAGCCCCAGATGACAGGTCACTTGTCTGTTGTTCAAGTCCCTTCATTCCATGAAAAGAGACTACTTCTCTACAGGTGCAAAGGGACTGGCAGGGAAACCCCAGCACCATACCAGCTGGAGACCACCCGGCGGAGCACCTTTTGCTGTTTATTTTATTTTTTATTTATTTATTAGACAGAGGGGAAGGGAGGGAGAAAGAGAAGGAGAGAAACATCATTGTGTGGTTGCTTCTTATACTCCCCACACCGGGAGCCTGGCCTGCAACCCAGGCATGTGCCCTGACTGAGAATCGAGCCTGCAACCCTCTGCTTCGCAGTCTGGTGCTCAATCCACTGAACCGCACCAGCTAGGGCACCTTTTGCTATTTAAAGGTGCTCCTTGTCAGGGAGAACAGAATGTGGTGGCATCAAGTTCACCAGCAAGGCAGAATGGGTTCTTAGCTTAGGATATTTCTTGGGGGAAAGACAACAGTGAAAGCAGTTACTGGGGCCACCTGGCCAGTGAGAGGCAGAGGCAGTCCTGAACCCCCCTTCCCATACACCAGAGAGCTTGGGCATGCTGTCATGTGAAGAGCAGGCCCTGGAAGACGTCCCGATTGCAGAGGGTATACCACCATCAATGACCAGGCCCTGTTTTGAGGGTTGGGATACACAGTTGAGGTGCAGGTTTCAGCAATAAAACTTTTATTTTTTACAATTATATTTTACTGTTTATCCTATTACAGTTGTCCCAGATTTCCTCCGTTTACCCCCTTCCGCCTGGCCTCCCCTACTCCCTCAGGCAACCCTTGCACTGTTGTCTATGTCTGTGGGTCATGCGTATATGTTCTTTGGCTACTCTATATGTATTTTACATCTCCATGACTATTCTGTAACTACCAATCTGTACTCCTTAATCGTGCACTTTTTTGCCCATCCGCCTGACACTCCTCCCATCTGGCAACCATTTGTGATTCTGTTTCTGTGCTGCTTATTTGTTTATTTTGTTTTTTATTTTTTAAAAGATTTTATTTTTTAGAGGGGAAAGGAGGGAGAGAAACATCAATGTGTGGTTGCCTCTCACACGCCCCCCACTGGGGACCTGGCTGGCAACTCAGGCATGTGCCCTGGACTGGGATTCAAACCAGTGACCTTTTGATTCACAGGCTGGCACTCACCACCGAGCCACACCGGCCAGAGCTATTTTGTTTTTTAGAATCGATTGTTGATAGATATGTATTTATTGCCATTTTATTGCTCATATTTTTTCATCTTAACACCCATTAACATTTCATGTACTGGATTGGTAGTGATGAACTCCAGTCTTTTCTTGTCTGGGAAGCCCTTTACCTGTCTTTCAATTTTAAATGACAGCTTTGATTGCCGTTGGTACATCCAAGGTCAGCCACCACTGGTGTTCTGTCCAGAGTCACAGAGCATAAGCTATAAAGCGATCTGCAGATGGCTACTACTTGTGCTGGGTTTGGAGGTGCCCAGGTGAAGCCAAGTTCTGGCCCGGGGCTGGCTACTGCTAGTGCCAGGCTGGGCCATTTAGTGAGAGGTAATGGGCTCACTGAAACCAGATGCTGCTTGTTTGAGAGAATTTAGGAAAATCTGAAGCATGGGTCAAAACAGGCCATTCATATGAAAAACTGCAAATAGCTTAGGTGGAGCAGGGCCTTAGGGAATCTTTGGGGCAGGGCAAACAGTGTGAGCCAAGTTGGTAGAGTCTCGGATGTGGTGCTCGCCTGTGGGCTCTGTGTGGGGAGGGCTCAGAAAAGGAACAATGTCCTGTGCCAGCATCTCTGGGAAAAAGCTGACCCCCCAGTTCTTACCCTAATTCCATGGACCATTCAGTTCCTCCCGGTGTGTCTCTGATACCTTTCAATCCGCTGCTCCCACACTGGACCTCAGAGGAAGTGAATCCAAGTAAGTCTGTGCATGGGCCCTTTAAGGACTGCCTGATACTCCAACAGTTTCTGTCTTCTGCAGCCTCAATTCCTGCTGATTTTTACAGCCAGAAGCTATGGGGGCTTATCTTCCTGGCAGTGGAATCTTGGGTTGGGGAGCCTAGTGTGGAGCTGAGACCCCTCACTCCTGAGATAGTCTTCCTGAGTTTTATCAGCCACACCTGGGTGTGGGACCAGCCCGTTCTGTCTCTACCCCTCCTTCCAGTCACGATGTGGTTTCTTCTTTAATTCCATAATTGTAGGACTTCCATTCAGCTCATTTTCTGATGGTTCTGAATAATGGTTGTTCTGTAGGTTAGTTGTAATTTTGATGTGGTTGTGTGAGGAGGCGAGCTGTGTTTACCTGTGCCACCATCTGAACTGGAAGTCTGCTAAGACTTTTATTACTTATTAGCTAGGGTTCTCAGGAGAAACAGAAACAACAGGATATATACTGGTATAAATGGGATTGATTAGAGGGATTAAATTATAGGAGGCCAAGAAGTCCCATGATCTGCAAGCTAGAGACCCAGGAGAGCTGATGGTGCAATCAGTCCGCCAAAGTCCTGAGACCCAGGAGCTCTGATGGCTGAGGACAGAAGAGAGAAGTCTGCTGTCAGTGGATTGGATTAGATGATGCCACCCACATTGGTGAGGGTGGATCATCACTCTGTCTAGTCAACCAAGTGCTGATCTCTTCCAGAGACACCCAACTGTCCAGGCATCCTTCAGTCCACTCAAGTTGACACATAAAACTAATCATCACAGTTACAGTAAAGTTTGTCTCCATGCTCCTACATTACTTACATGTGATGGTCATTTTGGTTTTGAGAAGTCAGCTTCTGGCTTAGTCCACCAGCCCAGGCATCATCCTGCGGGTATGGGATGGCCACTGGGGTCACGTGGGTACAGGTGAGTCCAGCAGTCATCACTTGTTGGGTGGTGGGGCTGGCGAGGAGGGCCAGGTACACAGGGTGTGACATTTCCAGCACAGGCACTTGGGCTCAGTGGCACTGGGCAGAGAACTAGGTTATCCCCTTTCCCATTAATCTCTAAAATTCCCCTAGAAGATGCCAGGTTACCTGAAAGGAAGGGTAATTATTTTTAACAACTTTAAAAAAAAATGATTTTAGAGAGAGAGACATTGATTTTTACTCCACTTTTTTAATGCACGCATTGGTTGCTTCTTGTATGTGCCCTGGCCAGAGACTGAACCCGCAACCTTGGTGTGTTGGGATGGCACTCTAACCAGTTGAGCTACCAGGCCAGGGAGGAAGGGTAATTTTTAAACATGTGAACCCTAGTCAGAATTTTCTGAACCTTAGCTGTAGAAGCCGATTTACAGGCCTTGCTTCCCCTTTGATGGGGTCTGGGTGTTCTACTTTCATTCTTTCAAAACTATACATAAAACCAGCCAAAGCAGAGGGCTGCTAACCATAAAAAATTACCACTTGGGGTACAGCCTTACAGCCCCTTTTCCATGTCTTTATTCTCAGGGAGCAGATACACGTATACAAAAGCATTGTGTGCTATATTTGTTGAATGAGTAAATGAATGCCCCCTATGCTGTTGTGAGTCATGCAGATTATTCCTGAAACGTTGCTATTGTATAATGCAATGAATATCTGGGCACATTTTATCTTTGTATTTACAAAAAACAAAGGAGATCTTTAAATTGCCTTAAATAACCAGTGCTAATCTGGGGGCCTTTCTCTTTGCTGACTCCTCCTGTTCCTGTGGTAACTTGGTAAAATTTGACTGGCTCACATACACTAGCTTTGTCCTTCCGGTCACCTCTGGAGGACCTGGAGGTTTGACACCTGGTGCTAGTTCTGGTTTCTCAAATGCCTGACTTAGGCCACATTGTTTTCTCAGGTGCCAGATAACCCACCTCCCCATCCCATCCCTCGGAGTCATTCACCTCATCCCCACCCCCCAGCCTGGTCTTTTCTGTTTTCCTCTCCCTTTTCCTTCTATGCACACTGAACCCACGCTTTGCCCAGAGCTCCAGCTGGGAACCCAGACATGACTTTTACCCTTCTGAACTTCTCTGCTTCCTCTCCTCACTGAGTGAAGCAGGAAGAGAGCGTTGACGAATCCCTGAGTACCTCAATTTGAGGCTCAGGAGATGTTCCTCTGTCCTCTGACTCTCACATAATTTTGTCCTTATCCCATGGGTCAGAACAAGCCACCTACCATGGGCTACAAGTTCAGGTGAATATCTTCTGTTCCCTGGCTTTGCCCAGTGCTGCAGCTGAATAGTGACATCCTCTTGTGCAAGGCAGATAGGCTGTTTGGGCACATGGCTTCCCATATTGGGAAGGGGGCCGGGCATGGGCCCCTTCGGCATTTTCCTCAGGGTACTTAAGTTGACCTCTGCTGGATGCACATAACAGAAACCTACTCTAGTTGTTCAGATCCAAAGAGAGGGAATGTATGGGGAAGACCTGGCTCCAAGGGTAGGATACTCTGGAGGTCAGAGGCAGAGCTTGGACTGAGGGCTCTGGGGACCCTTCTTTTTCTCAGCTCCACCTGGCCCTGTGAGCCAGTGGTGTTCATAAGCTGTAGTCCAGCCCCCTGAAGAGAAAGGTGACGTTTCTCTTGTCAGACTCACCCAAATTCCTGAAGAAAGGTGCATGTCCACTTGGATTGGGTCAGGTATCCGGCTCTTGTTCATTAAACTGTGGCCAAGGATTGATCATACCATATGATCACAACAGCTCCCACTGCAGCCATGACCTTGATTGGAGAAAGGCTGCTTCTAGAAAATGTGTGTTATAGCAGATCATCCCATGTGGGTCCTGAGTCACACCAAACAAACTCCTTGAAGATCGATGTGTAGCCCAACAAGTTAATAATGTGTGTTTGTGTGTTGGGGGTATGTACACCCCTTTTCAGCGCTCTGGGCACATTGGGGATTAGAGGTGCCTGTCTCCACAGGAAGACAGGAGCAGGTGCTGGCAACTTCAGAGTGAGATGGTAAAAAAGGAAAACCATCCAAACTTTGACTGAGTCAGGAGGAATTGTGCCTTTCAAACTTTTGTTTTATTTTTAATGTAGGAAATGTATTTTACTAAATTTGAAGGTGAGAAAAAAAATCCTGGCCCACTGAATTGAATATCAGTAAACATGAGTGGATCTGTGCCCTCAATTGCGTGAGGCTACTGGGGGAGAGTGTGATCTAGATCTAAAATGGACTTCTCTCTAGCAAATGTTAATCTTGTTTTCAAAATTATAAATTAAGGTATTTGGCTGGCAGTTTTTGTTCACAGCTTGATTGAAATATAATTGACACACAAGAAACTGCACTTACAGAAAGTGTCTAATTTGGTGAGTTCTGATATATGTCCATGCAACCATCACAGCAATCACAATAAGGCACATACCCGTCACCCAAGAACTGCCTCCTCCTGTCCCTTGGCAATCCTCCACCCTTCCTCCCCCTTCCCTCTATCCTCAGGTGACAGTGTGGAAGAACTGGTGAGTCATCCAGGATGACAGCTCAGGGGCTAGGAGGGCAAGACCAGCCAGAAAAAGGGTGGCCATATGGGAGAAAAGGCTCCATGAGGAAGAGGTGGATCTATAGCATTTGGCTGAAAGGTGGGAAGAGTAGGAAGAAGTGTGGGGCACTCAGCTGGGTCCAGGACCCCTTTCTGGGGGGCCAGGTGCAGGCTGTTTGGTGGTCCTGCTCCTTTCTCACCCTGGACCCTGTCACATCTCCAGGACCACTGGTCAGCTGCCCCAAAGCACCCTGCATGAGGCTCCCATGGGGTGACTGGCTGGCTCAGCCCTGGTTATTGTGCTCTGGGATGCATAGCTCTCTACAAGCACCGAGGTCCTGTCCGAATGGCCCTCGTGCTCATTGAGGAAAGAGCCTGTCACAGACACATCTACAATGGCCCCCTTTGGGGACAACCGCCCAGAGCCTGCTCCCCATCTCTCTGATCTGGACTCCTAATATCACTTCAGTTTTGACCCATATTACTTTCAAATATTACAATGAAATGGCTCATAGAGGTAACCTCACAAGTACATTGGGAAAGAACAGGTAGTTTGGGGGAAACTGGCTCATTAAGAGAAATAAAATTGGGTCCTTACATTACCTGACAGAAAAACTCCAAATGGATTAAAGACATAGCGTGAATGGGAAAAATATAAATATAGGCAGATATCTTTCAGAGTGGGTAGAGGACTCATTTGCTTAATTTTAAGTGTTTAATGACCAAATTCTTAAATATGTGGACAAGATTTAATAACAAGACAAAACCAAGAGACACCCACATATTCACCACCAGGTTCATCAGATGTTGACCATTTGCCCTGTTTGCTCCCAGTCTGTCTTTTAAGGAGACAAAATTTACAGATAGAGCTAAATTTTACCTTTCACCCCTTTTCTCTTCTGTCCCCCTCAATATAATTCCCATGTTTGTTTTGGTATTTTTACTACAAATAAAGGTGTTTGAAAACAATAGATGTCATTGAGGATGTCTTTTTATACTCTGCAAAAATGGTATTGCACAGTTCTTTTCTTGCTTTCTTTTTTACTTTAGAAGTCATCCTATGTTACTGTGGCAGATGTGGTTTGTTCATGGAAACTACTACATAGTACCAGTATTCCATTACAACAGACTACACCTCAGCCAGTCAGCAGTCCCTTCACGGAACTGTTAGCATAAGTAGCTAGATAGTAATACATAGAAGGGAGCAAAGGGAATCAGATATTAAGAGGCCTAAGAAGACTAAACAACTATGGAGTGGAATCAGACAATAAACCTGATTAAGCCTGGAGCTTACAGCTTTAGATACCCCAGGGAATTGCAGAATTGCCCCACCAAGGGAATGAACACCCCTCTCTCCCCTGTGTAGGAAGGAAGGACTGGCTTTCCAATCTCCCCAGGGTTAAACTGGTCCATTTGCCTGGACCATGGGAGTGGGAGAAGAATAAGCAATAAAGGGTAAATTGCACTGCTGGGCAAATGCACAGTGGAAGCCAAGATGAAGGAGAGGGAGGTAAGCACATATGCAGGAGACAGGATGATGCAGGGGGATGTGGGTGCATGTGTAGTAGAAGCCAAGATGGCAACTGTGAAAGCCTATCTTCCTAGCCTGGGAAAAGGATTGCATTGAATAAGGGACACAGAACTCTGGGAGGTCTTGAAAATGAGTTGGTTAGAGAGAGGGCCCAAAACCAGCCTGCAAAAAACTGGGAAGCTGACTGGTTAGTTTGAAAGAGTACCTGGTCCTTCCCACGCTCAAGATTATATAACCTGAGCCTAATAAAGGCAAGCATGTGCATTCTCTCACTCTCTCTTTCAGTAACATGCATGCATTCACATGCTTGAAATTCTCTCTCCACAGTTGCATGGACTCCAACCATGGGCTCCAAGCGCAAGCCTGGATAACAATAACACAGTGCCAGCCAGAACAGCCAGGAATAGAGACTATGCTAGCTGGACAGGAACAAAGGCTGTACTGGACTAATTTTGATATGGATGAACCAATGACACAGAATTTCTAGAACCTGGCTTTTTTTCTAGCCTTGATGAAGACAGGGCTGGACTCTGTCCCCAGCAGGGCATAGCTGAACCTGGGACAGTCATTTGTGCTTGCTCCAACTTCAATAAATCTTACCACCATACTTCATCCTCCCATGCATGGTGCCTGAAATGTTTTTCTCATGACATTGCAAGGACCTCATTTCCACAGGCAACATCTGGCACCCAATGTGGGACCCCAGAAGGAATATTGGCTTGTGGTAAGAAAGCTGAGATCTCTCCTCTTGTGATGGAAGGTCTTTCCCTCACTTGACTCTTTCCCTTCTGCTGCTGCTTGTGTATGTTTTCTGGTTCGTTTCTCTCTTCTTCCTACCATCCATTTCAGCTCCAGGTATGGAATTCCCCTTGGCCACACCTTCATGAATGTGGATTGAGCAGCCTTGCCTCATTGCCTAGTGCCCCAAGCAGCCACTGCCACCCAAGCACGGTGCTCCAGCGAGCATGGGGATCACTTTCCATCTGCGTGCCCCAGAGTCCCCTTGTTTTGAGCACTGTCACAGTGGCTTGCAATTCAGCCCTCCATCCTGTGCATAGACCAGCCCTAGCACTGTGGGTCCCTGCAGGGTGATAGGCTGATGGGTGCCAGGGGATGCAGAATGTAGGAAGTGTATGCACCTGCTGATTCTGTGGTGCTGTTCCTGGCACACAATACCACAAGCATGCTCAGTTGCCCCTTCCCTATCTGCAGTTGCAAGTGCTCAGGGAATTGGCTAGGGGCCTCCCACAGTCACAAACGAACCCAGCCAAACAGCACACCATGTGAGCACACAGCTCTGCTCTAATTTTCTTCTTCTCTGCTTCCACCCTGGCATGCCCACAGTCTGGGAGTGGTCCCTGGCAACCACAAGTTGCTAGTCTCATGGCCCACTACTGTGCAGCTTGGGGCTCAGTGAAATGGGGGCTGCCACCATGGACAGAGTGCCCAGCTGGGGGCTGTGGCCCACTGCCATGCTCCTGGCTTCTGCTGCAAATACAGCTACTCATCTATGCCCTGCAGGGAGCCATGTAGGGCCAGGGCAACTGAGTTCCCCTAGCTGTGCAGTATACATGGGAAATCGTACCTCCAAGGACAACAACATCCAAATCCCACTTCATTAATGTTTCTACAGGTGTAAAATCAATAGAAAGCCTTCACTTGAAAGTACTCATGGAAACAGTAAGGTTGAAATTAAACTAATTGGTACGTAATAATTTAAAAAAACCCTCCACAACAAAAAACTAATCTGTAGACTGAGGACTGAGTGAATGGTAATTTTCCATACAATTTTTGTGTCCTCTCATACCCAGGGGTACTCAGCAATTTGATCTTCCTAGAGAAGGCCAACAGGATTTGCCTCCAGGGTCTGGGGAGCTATCTCTGGCCCAGCTAATCCTCAGGACGGCTTAATGGAGATGCTCCCTTCCCTCCTAGAGAAGGCTGCCCCAACCTTACTAGGCCTCTTGAAAGATCAGGGCTACAGGAAATATGAAAGGTGGGGAAACAGGTTACTAGCCCAAGTACTGAAGGCCGAAGTTGTAGGACTAGTTTCTCCACCTGAGTCAGTAGCAGTACCACCAGAATCATCCATGTGGAGTTAAGGCCACTTGACTAAGCAGAGTGGGCCCAACTAGCAGGCCTGATCACCACTGCAACTTTTGGTACAGTAAGTCTGCCTTCAGAAGACTGGGTAACACTCCACACCTGGACATGTGTTGTGTTCTTTGGGAAGGTTTCTATTCCTGGCAGGGGAGGGGCAAGACCTACGCCATGGGATACTATGGCCAGTAAAGGAATCAGGCACCAATGGCTAGTAAAAGAAAGGGTCACACACAATCCTGGGTTTCAGTCTGTGACGCAGAGCTAGGGAGCACTGAGGATGCTCATGCATGCCTTCCTTAGCTACCCAGTTTTCTCTCCCTGAAGACAATAGGCAATACCACCCCCATCCATAGTGCCTCAAGACACCCCCTTTGGGGTGCATAATTGCCAGCTGGCAAAAATTTGACTCTGGGTCCCTCAAGGAAAGGGCTTATAGATAATTGGCTTTATGAAACCAAAGTCTGTACCTTTGAAATGCAAATACATAGTCTGTAAGAACTCTTATCTGGGCCACCTTTTAAAAGGCAAATTTCTGGGAGGTAAATCTTATCAAGAAATAAAAACCTCAGCCATCTGAGCAAATCAATTTTACTTATTTCAGCTGTTCCTTTGCCAATCTAAAGAATGCTAATTGCTTACTTTTCAGCTGTCTAATACAGTTAGAGTTTGGTCCTGTATTTTCCCCTCACCCAAGGATATGTTTACTGATTTTAGAGAGAGAAGAAGGAAGGGGGAGAGGGAGAGGGAGAGGGAGAGGGAAAGAGAAACACTGATATGAGAGAGAAACATCAATCGGTTGCCTCTCGTACTCTTGTACACACTCCAACCAGAGATCAAACCTACAACCTAAATATGTACCCTGAGTGGGTATTAAACCTACAGCCTTTGGTGCATGGGACAACACCCCAACCAACCCAGGACTGACACTTTTTAAAAAGAGATGAGGACTTTCCTTTTGCTTTATATTTTTCTTCCTACCTGATCCCTCCAGAATTTAGCAGTTCTGAGTGAGTAATGGCAATATGTTTGTTTGCATAAATCAAATAAGAATCTGTTCTTTTATAATAGGACACATAAAACCAATTTCAAATTGTGGTTTTATTAACCAAGACTTTGACTGGAATATCATATCTAAAAGAGATATGCTTGAACTCTGGATGTCACCAGTAAGCTTTAAGAAATTAAGATTGAATCAGAAGCTGATAAAAGCCTAATGGAGAAATATCCTGGTACCTTGCTTATTCATGTGGTTCATGGCAGTCTTTCCAGATAAGAAGTGAAGGTTGCTTCCCTGAGAGATGGGAAGGAAGGAAACTCAGGACATTTTTGGGGAACCTTAAGAACTTGAGGAATTTACCCAAACTTATAGGTATTGCAGGCAAAGCTTAATGGCAACTGTGTGGCTTGACTTTTTGCCCAGAGTGGGTGATTAAAACTCAGCCTGAAGATTCCTTATGAGATTCCAGCTAAGCAGATTTAGAAGAACCTTTATGATCAATTGCTATTCTTGTTGTGTTTATGCAAATATTTGGGCCAAATTGAAACCAGACTTAATGAAGTCTCTTGGATAAAAGTGAGGGTGATTTTGGGAGAGAAACTATGTTTCAATAAAAATCACAATGCCCAATTTTAGCTATTAGGTTCTAATTCATTAACCATTTTCAAAGTTTTGTTTCTCATCTATAAACTTGAATTGGTTCCTGAATTATTCTAGTTTTCTTTAATGCTCCAAACTAATGTTTAGTTTTTCCCATCCTTTGACTTAGAATTATTGAGAACTAAACTTTTTCTAAGGCTGTGTCTGTGTTTGCCATGTAGAATTTACCTAAGTATTTAGTGATATCACCAGTTATGTTCAAACTGCAGACAAGGAGCATTTATCAGATTGTTACTGTTTGCTATTATTCCAGCAAGAAGTCTTCTCAAATGACAGTCTTACAGACTCAGAAACTGGTTTATAATTTGCTGTGTTCATTAACCTTTGTGTTTTCTTCAGTTTCATAAACATACACCTTATTTACCCAATTGCTTGTTTACACAATATAGGCCTCACTATGAAAACCAGTCTGCATTGCTGCCTCCTGCAATGAGACTCAAAAGTTCCGGAGAACTGATTTGCTGTCAAGATGAGATGGCAGAGTCAGTAAAGTATGGAGTGGTCTATTTGCTTCACTTCTAGAATGTAAAACTTTATTATTGAAAAGGCAAGACTGAAGCTACAAAAGTTCTGCCACCTTGAAATTACTATCCCTTTCTGCCCAAGTAATTTAGACAGAAAAGGACTGCTTGAGAAAAAAAGACTGTAGTCAGAGAAAAACAAACACCATATGATTTCACTCATTTGCGGAATCTAATGAACAACTTGAAGTAACAAGCAACACAGAGGCAGACTCATAGAGAGCAGGCTGACAGCTCTGGAGGGGAGGTTAGGAGGGTGGAGGGATTAAGCAAAAAAGGAAAAGGATTCATGGACATGGACAACAGTGTGGTCGTTGTGTGTGGGGGGCAGGCAGTAGTTTGGGTGGAAGAGGGTATAAGTGGGGTAAATGGTAATGGAAAGAAGTACAATTAAAATAAATTAAAAAAAGAAAGATGATTGTAGAGTGTTTTCCTTAGTCTAATTTGAATTATATACAGTAACAAGAGGGCTTCAGACAGGTGTGACACACCTTTGTCTAGGAAAGCCCGTCCTCCAACTTAATCTGGGACACTGTTAAGTTATTCCCTCCCTCTATCACTTGATTCTAACCTCTCCTCAGAACTTTAGTTGCTATAATTCTCCTCATTTTGGGGCTATGCCTTTTTAAACCTTCTTGTCAAATTTGTTACCTCTAGAATACAACAAAGATGCCAGCTTGTCCAGCAGTGCCATCCTCTCAACATTGCATATGCTACCTCCCAAGGAAAACACCAAAAGTTACCTGGACTTTACAAAACCACTTTCCCTTGTGTGAAGGCTCCCCTTGTCTTTTGCTCCTTTCATTGGCAGATAGCAAAAATCTCTAGGCCTTGGGATAGGCATGACTATCTCTTGACAGCAGGAAGAAGGTAAAGAAGATGAGATCTTCATCCATTTATCCTTGTAAGATTAAAAGGCCCAAGATTCTTCAGGGGGAATATATGTTAGCACAGGTAGCTTGATATTAATAAAAGATAAGGGAGCAATGTGAATCAGACATTAAGAAGTTTAATCAAGTAGGAAGCTGGATTGGATAATAAGCCTGATTAAGTCTGGAAGTTACCACTTCAGATACCCCACAGGATCTCAGCATTACCGGACTAAGAAGATTAACACCCCTCCCTCTCTATGTAGGGAGAAAAGACTGGCTTTCCAATCTCAGAGTACAACCAGTCCACTTGTCCAGAGTATGGGAGGTGGAAGGAATAAGAAATAAAAGGTAAATTCCTCTGCTGGGCACATGCCCAGTAGAAGCCTAGGAGGACCTAGGCACACATGCAGTAGAAGCCAAGATGGCACAGGGGGAGGTAAGCTGATGTGCAGTAGGAGCCAAGTTGGTGAACATAAAGGCCTATTTGCCTGGCTTGGGAAAAGGACTAGACTGGATAATGGACACAGGACCCTGAAATATCTAGGAAATGGGTTAGTTAGGGTAAGAGCCCATAACCAGCTCAGGAAGGATTGGGAAGTTGATTGACTAGTCTGATAGTGTGCTTGGTCCTTCCCAAACCTGAGATAATATAACCTGAATTTAACAAAGGCAAGCCCCACCCCTCACCCCCATAACATGCATGCATTCATGAGTCTGTGCATTCTCTCACCATAGCAGCTAGTTGGGCCTAGTTGTTTCCTGTGGCTTAGCAGCTGCATGGGCTCCAACCATGGGTTCCAAGTGTGAGCCTGGATACAATGACACAGCGCCAGCAGGAATGCAGCTGGGAAGAGACTATGCTAGCTGGACAGGAACAAAGGCTGTACTGGACTAAGCTTTGACATGGACTGAACCAATGGGGCAGAATTTCTGGAACCTGGCCTTTCTTCTGGACTTGATAAAGACTAGGCTGGATTCTGTCCACAGTGGGATGGAGCGAACTTGGGACTGTCTTTTGTGTTTGCTCCATCTTCAATAAATCTTATCACCATACCTCATATCCCATCTTCCCACGTGTGGTCCCCAGAATGCTTTTTTTGCAACACCACAAGGACCCCGTTTCCACTGGCAACAGAAAACCAGTGCTACAAAAACATTCTTTTCCTGTCTCCTCATGAGCCTGAGCATTGGAAGGCACAGAAGTGGAAGTGCTATATTAGTCATGTGGATCCCTATACTCTGTTGGGATTAGACTTAAGCTTTACTCTGATTGGTGTCAATTGCTATCTTTACTCACTTCCTTGAGTACCAATGGGGTTCGGCATCTTTTTTATGTTTACTGGCCATATGAGTTTCCTCCTCTGGAACTGCTTATATTCACTGTCCATTTTTATACTGGGTGGCTGTTCTTTCATTGACTTTTGAGGAATCTTTGTGTATTCTGGTAATAAATCCTTTGTGAGTTAAATCTGTTCTAAATCTCAGGACACAGTTGTGCCCTGGCTTGTGTGGCTCAGTGGACTGCCAGACTGTGAACCAAAAGGACGCCGATTTGATACCCAGTCAGGGCAAATGCCTGGGTTGTGGACCAGGTTCCTAGTTAGAGGTGTGTAAGAGGTAATTGATCTCACCTCTCTCTCTAAAAATAAATAAATAAAAAGGAAAAATTTAAATGTTTTTTTTTAAAATATATTTTATTGATTATGCTATTATAGTTGTCCCATTTCCCCCTTCACTCCCCTCCACCCTGCCCACCCCCTCCCACCCACATTCCCCCCCTTTAGTTCATGTGTCATAAGTTCTTTAGCTTCTACATTTCCCATACTATTCTTGCCCTCCCCGTCTATTTTCTACCTACCATCTATGCTACTTATTCTC
This sequence comes from Tonatia bakeri, assembly GCA_004024845.1. NCBI lineage: Eukaryota > Metazoa > Chordata > Mammalia > Chiroptera > Phyllostomidae > Tonatia > Tonatia bakeri. The sequence goes on from PVIA01001647.1 coordinate 104,109, forward strand.
TGTACCCTTTCCCCTCTCTCTTCCTCCCACTCCCCTGTTGCTAACCCTCCATGTGATCTCCATTTCTGTGGTTCTGTTCCTGTTCTAGTTGTTTGCTTAGTTTCTTTTGGTTTTGTTTTAGGTGATTGTTAATAATTGTGAGTTTGCTGTCATTTTACTATACATGTTTTTTTTTATCTTCTTAGGTAAGTCCCTTTAACATTTCATAAAATAAGGGCTTGGTGATGATGAACTCCTTTAACTTGACCTTATCTGAGAAGCACTTTATCTGCCCTTCCATTCTAAATGAAAGCTTTGCTGGATAGAGCAATCTGGGATGTAGGTCCTTGCCTTTCATGACTTGGAATACTTCTTTATTTTAATTTTTAAAAGATTTTATTTATTTATTTTTAGAGAGGGAAGGGAGGGAGAAAGAGAGAGAGAGAGAAACATTAATGTGCGGTTGCTGGGGGCCATGGCCTGCAACCCAGGCATGTGCCCTGACTGGGAATCGAACCTGCGATGCTTTGGTTCGCAGCCCGCGTTCAATCCACTGAGCTACGCCAGCCAGGGCTGACTTGGAATACTTCTTTCCAGCCCTTTCTTGCCTGTAAAGTCTCTTTTGAGAAATCAGCTGACAGTCTGATGGGAACTCCTTTGTAGGTTACTGTCCCCTTATCTCTTGCTGCTTCTAGGATTCTCTCCTTCATTTTTACCTTGGCTAATGTAATTATGATGTGCCTTGGTGTGTTCCTTCTTGGGTTCAACTTCTTTGGGACTCTCTGAACTTCCTGGACTTCCTGGAAGTCCATTTCCTTTGCCAGAATGGGGAAGTTCTCCTTTATTATGTTTTCAAATAAGTTTTCAATATCTTGCTCTTCCTCTTCCCTTCTGGTAAACCTATAATTTGGATGTTGGAACGTTTAAAGATGTCCTGGAGGTTCCTAAGTTTCTCCTCAGTTTTTTGAATTCTTATTTCTCCATTCTTTTCTGTTTGGTTGTTTCTTTCTTCCTTCTGGTCCACTCTATTGTTTTGAGTCCCAGTTTCCTTCCCATCACTATTGATTCCCTGTGCATTTTCCTTCATTTCTCTTATCGTAGCCTGCGTTTGTTCATCCAATTTGTGACCAAAATCAACAAATTCTGTGAGCTTCCTGATCACCAGTGTTTTGAACTGTGCATCTGATAGTTTGGCTATTTCTTGGTCGCTTAAAAGGATGAGTTCTGGGGCTTTGATTTGTTCTTCTGTTTGAGCCATCTCTCTCTCTCTCTCTCTCTTTCTTTTTGGTCTGGTCGCACCTGTTACAGTAGGGGGCAGAGCCTTAGGTGTTCACCAGGGCGGGGCACCCCAGTCGTTGGGTTGTGACGTTGTATGTGGGGGAGGGGTCGAGAGGGAATAATGGCGGTTGCTCTGTTCCCCGTGGGACCTCAGTCCCTTCTGCTGCTTCCCCCAAGCAAACTGGGCCCCTCTGATGCTAATTCCCGTGTGGGTGGGCTTGTGCACATCATAGGACCCTCCAAGGACCTCTCCTGTGAGGCTCGGTGTCTCTCCCTGCGCCTCAACTTCCACAGGCGTCCGTGATCAGTGTCCCAAGGCTCTACTTCCCAGCGCTGGGATCCTGAGTTGCGCACACTGCCTTGCTTTACAATCGCGGACTCACTGGGTCTGCCAGGTGCCACCCCTCTGCCGGGGCCTGCCAGCTGCTGCAAGCGCACTCAGGGTCCACCCACTGCAGTCTTGCACTCCCCAGATGCCTTACGCACCCTCGGATGCGTTATGTGCCTGGTCCCAACTCTGCTCTCAGCACTGCGACCCCGCCCAGCTCCCCGACTCTGCCCCTCCTATCGGTCTGGATGAACAGGTCTATTTCAACTTCTTGGTTGTCCGACTTCCATTTATATCAATTTTCTGTCAGTTCTGGATGTTATTCTGTTTCTAAATTGTTGTTGTTCCTATCTTGGTTGTGCGTGAAGGTACGGTGCGTCCACCTATGCCTCCATCTTGGCCGGAAGTCCGAAAATTTTAAATCTCTTCACAGTTGCTATGGACTGAACAAAATTCCCTAACACTCAATTTGATGGTATCCATGGGAGGCTACACCTAGAAAAAAGCCCTCACCACAATCCAAGAAGAGAGCTCTCAAAAGGAGCAAATTTATTGCCATTAAAAAAAATTACTGATTGATTTTAGAGAAAGAGGGAGAGAGAGAGAAAGAGAAACATGAGTTTGTTGTTCCTCTTATTTACGCATTCAGTGGTTGCTTGTTGTATGATGTGCCTTGACTGGGGGCTGAATTTGCAACCTTGGCATATGGGAACAATGCTCTAAAGTCACTGAGCTACCCATGCAGGGTCAATTTGCTGCCATCTTCATCGTGCACTTCCCAGCCTCCAGAATTGTGAAAAACACATGTCTGTTGTTTAAGCCACCCAGTGCATGGCATTTGGTTACAGCAGCATGAGCAGACTAAGACAGCAGTTCATGATATCTTTGGTCAAACAGAGGCTAATTCTAAAAAAAATACCATCTTTTACTAAACTGTAATTTACACACAGTAAAATTTACCCATTGTAGTGAACAATTCTGTGAGTTTTGACAAACACATACAGTATAGTACCACCATTACAATCAAGACATAGAACACTTTCTTCATTCAGGCAAATTCCCCTCTCCCCCAGCTCTCACTGATCTGATTTTTGTCCTTATACTTGTGGAAGGCTTGAATTTTAATGTCTTTAAATTTGAATCATTCTTTTCTTTAATGGTTTGTGATTTTTATTCTTGTGTACAAAATTTTCCTGCTCCAAGGTCATAAGTATATTTTCCAATGCCTTCTAAAAGTGTTAAAAGTTTTACTTTCCATCTTTATGGCTTTGATTACTCTGCAATTATTTTTTGTATCTGATGTGATATAAGGACCTAGTTCTGAGATTTCTCAATAGAGAACTGGCACCAGCTATGAAAAGTCTATTCTTTCTTTATGATTAGCAAAGCCAATAAGGATAAAGTTAATGAGTTAACTACTCAAAATGAAAGATTTCTGTCTAATTTTTCCGACAGACAGAGTTCACAAAAGGATGACAGGTAGGGAGAAGATATTTCTAACATCAAAAACTAATGAGGGATTTTACCTAAAGAAAAAGTCAGGAAAAAAAAAAAGAGAATCCAAGAGAAAAATAAACATGCATACCATTGGGCAATTCACAGGTGTGAGATCCAAGTTGCTTAAATACATTAAGAAACGTTAGCATTTAATGAAGTTTGAAGAAGAGAAAACAAATCCTGGCCAGGTGGCTCGCCTGGTTGGAGCATCATCCCAGACACCAAAGAACTGCGGGGTTTGACTCCTGGTCAGGGTACATATCTGGGTTTCAGATTCCATCCCCAGTTGGGATGTGTGTAGAAGGCAGCCGATTTATGTTTCTCTTTCATATTGATTTTTCTCTTTCTCTCTCTCCCTTCCTCTCTCTCTAAACTGAGTGAAAACACATCCTTGAGTAAGAATTTTTTTAAAAAGAGAGAAAATTATATTGCATTTTAAGTTCATCAGAGTAGAAATCATATGTAATGTTTACTATAATTTAGTGTATTTCCTCCTGGTTTTAAAAAGTGTACATTTAGCCCTGGCTGGTGTGGCTCAGTGGATTGAGCTCCAACCTGGGGACTGAAAGGTTGCCGGTTTGATTCCTGGTCAGGGCACATGCCTGGGTTGTGAGCCAGGTCCCCAGTTGGGGGCATGTGAGAGGCAACCAATTGATGTTCCTCTCACACACATCGGTGTCTGTTGTTTAAGACATTGTATGTGCCTCTCTTTCTCCCTCCCTTCCCCTCTCTGAAAATAAATAAAATAAAAAATGTACATTAAAAAATAGATTTGTGATCAAACTGAGCTTGCCTGTACCCCTTTCCCTACCTCTGTCAGCGGCCAGGTCTCACCCAGATGATGGAGAGGCCCTACTTCGATTAAGGTTTCCTGACCCACTTTCTCTCTATTGCCCTGGCAGGTCCAAAAGGGCTGTGCCACACAGCTAGGAATCTGCTGAGTTACCTTCCTATTTTCTCCCACAGGCCAAGGTCACCAGGGAAGAGGGATTAGGAGACCCAGCTGCTTAGAGAGTTCCAAAGATAAGTGTTTATCTCAAGTAACTTTGAAAAGAAAACATTCACAGAGGGAGGTTTTCACAGTCACCCATACTCAAAAACCTTTGGATGTGAGCTGCCCCCATTCTCCCTTCCTCTTCTGTGTACCTGATACCTGGTTGGATTAAAACTTGCATAGCAGTAGGCATGGAGAAATGGCAGCAGGGGTGGTACCGAGCTGGTTCATTTCATCTGGAATGTTACCTATCCAAAATGTTCACCTGCCACAAAGGGGATGCTTGAGGTTTTAGTGAATGACCCAGAATGATCATTTTTAATGTTTCACAGAGAGTCTGTTGAATTGGTCAAAGCAGGAGGGTGCATACTCACAATGCCACCATTCCATTTTGGCTTATCAGTGAGCCAGTGAATGCAGAATTTTCTGGCATCAGACCAGCAGCAGGGGAGGAGTGCCTGCTTCCTTAGGATGCAGCCCTGTCGGGTTTTTTTTCTTTACCACACCCACATTAACAAGGTTATTTAGAAAGGCGAGCACATCACTATAATACCTCTGAAAATTTTGTCTGGCCAAAGGCAACAGTCCCATTTCAAATTCTTGCCAAGACTAGAGATGATTTTTTTTTTTTCCTGAACACAGTATCTGCCTGATGAGAGCATACATCTCTTTAAAGAATTTGAAAATATAGTACGGGGAAGGGGATCCCTTGCTTTTCTTTTCCCAATGCCCACCTCACAAAATCCGGTACCACATATCCTGGGATTTTGTCATGGGAGATGACTCATTTAATTAACACACTGCTCCTCACTGTACACTTGGAAACAGAGGTTCAGTTTCCTTTGGTTCTTGCCAAAGCTGCTTATGAAACATATCTGGTTTGGGTGCCCACGGCATATAAAAATACCAGTTCATACTTTTCCTTGATTCATTTCATTACAGGCTAAATTTAGAATCTCGCCTGGGGCCTGGCAGTTCACCTGTTCCTAACTGGCATGTCTCCACTGTCATGCTTGCTGCAGGGTGCCCATGTTCCTGTCTGGCGTCCCGTGTCCTCATTGATGAAAGTGACATCTAGAGAAACAGATGCCAGTTGTCAAAGACACCCACTTTGCTTGGGAGGCCTGACTGCTGACTGGTGATCAACACTGTACATTCTGTGAAAAACACCTTTTTCATAGGCTTAAAAAATATCTCAGTGTTCGACCACGTGTACCTTCTGTTAGAAGTGAGATAAACAGTATTTTCGGTGCTCTCCCACCTTCGTATGGGAATAGCGCGGTCCAGGTCCTGCTTCTGCCAACCTCTGCGCGCCACCGGAGGTAAATCTTGCGACCTATTCGCCGCTGTGGGCATCTGCGAAGGGGCGCAGGCTGTGGGAGGAGAGGGGCGGGCGCAGTTAACGCACGTGCGCCAGGAGGCGGTGCCACGTGGGGGTTGTGCTCAGTGCCACGCGCAGTACCCCATCCCATTAGGATGGTGTTCTTTGTTTATCCATTTGTAACAGCGCTTTACGCAGGCAGGACTCAGACCCTTCGGGACAGGTGCGCACAGGGGTTTTTGGTTCTCCTCTCGGCGCAGTTTATTCATCCGCACCGTGCGTGGGTCGGCTATCCCCGCATGCCCGGCAGTGACATCACGTATGCCTTTGCAGTTCCCGAGGACAGCAGCCTCCTGGGTCTGAGGGTCGGGGTCCAAACCAGGGTCCGGTAAAGAACGAGAGAATAAGAACCCACATTGCCTGCATCAAGGTTACCGTACACTGCCCCAGTATCCCTTGGTCCTACGGCCCGTCGCACGCCTTTTGTAGCAAGTCGGCGATGGGCGGGGCCGGAGGGCGCCGCGGCGTGTATACGTAACTCCGGACAGAGGGCGGGGCAAGGGCGGCGGCGGCGTTCGCTAGGGTACCTCCGGCGTCTCAACCTCTCTCTTCACCCTATTCCGCGTCCTCCTCAGCGTCCTCTCAGTTGCCCTCCTCGGCCCCTGGGCCACACGCCGCCGCTTGTCCTCCTCCTTGCCCTCCCCGTTCCTATCGCCATGGGCCGTCGCCCGTCGCGCTGCCGGGCCGAGGGCAGCTGAGGGGCCGCGCCAACATGGGCAAGGGCGGTGCAGGGCCCGAGAGCCAGCCCGAGCAGCCCGGGAGCCCCGTGCGCGCACGCCCGCGCCGCCGCGGGGATGCCCGCGCCCGCCGCCGCGCCCTGAGAGCCTTTGTCTGCCGCCCGCTCTGCCCGCCGCACCACTGGCCTCGCGGGCCCGCGCTGCGGCCCGGGGCGCGTCCATGAAGATGGAGCCGGGCCGACCGGCTTCCCCCACAGGCGGCCCGTGCCCTGACCCGGAGCCGGGCGGATTTGACTGGCTGGGGGTCGCCCCTACGTCCGTCGATCCTGCCCCGCGCCCGTGTCTCAGCCCCCTGGACCCCGCCGACTTGAGCGCCGAGCGGGTTCTGGGGGCCTCTTACCTGCCGCCGAGTCAGGCCGACTGCCCTGACCCCGATCCTGACCCGGATCAGCAGCTGACAGAACTCGGCCCGCTTTTTTTCTGGACTAAAGAGCCAGAGGATTATGGGCCCCAAAGTTGCCAGGAGAGCGCGTCTCTCTGCGCTCAGGATTTTAGCCACAGCAAACACGGGAGGGGCGAGGTCGACTTCTTTCCTTCCTTACCCTCGCCTACGGTGGAGTTGACGCTAGAGGTGGGTCCCGGTGACGCGCACCAGCCATCGGACTTAAGCCAGACTGGCTCCCTCGCAAGCGAGCCCACGGGCTGTGCTGAGGACGGCCCCCGCCTCCGAGCCGTGTTCGATGCCCTGGACGGTGATGGGGACGGCTTCGTCCGCATGGAGGACTTCGTCCAGTTCGCCACGGTTTACGGGGCAGAGCAGGTAACTCGGCGAGCGCGCCTGGGCCCTCGGCACGAGAGCTTGGCCCTGCGCGCCTCCACCGGGCCGACACGGTCCGCTGTGTTCGCGAAATGCATGGTTAAAACCAGTGATCCCGCTTGTTCTTTTTATCCATTTTTGCCCTCACTTCTGGTTCAATTTTACCAAAGCTCCCTTTCCTCCTTTTAAAGAGGTTCTGTTCTAGAGAGTTTGTTTCTTTAACTGCCCTGCAACCCCCCCTCCCCCCGCCCCGGCGCTCCCATGCCACAGGAGCTTCTGGCGTAGGGACACGGTGACAGCTGCCTGATAGAAGTGCCCCCTGAATGAAGTGCCTGGCAGTCCCTCTAACTGAAGACCCAGATCTGGATTGGCTGAAGTAATGCACTCCTTCAGACCTCAAAAGCCAGGCTATGCTTGGCTGCTTAAGATCATGGCGATAGACATATTTTTGGCATATGTTGTATGGAGACTTATCTTTTATTGTTTGGGAGACAGCACTAAAAAATTTCACTTTTGTACCTTCTGTGCAGAAGGAAAGGGAATGATGAGGCGGGGAGGAGGGCTGGGGATGAGCCTGGGAACATCATGGTGAATACAGACTTGAGCAGAACATCAGGGCCACCTCCACTCTTGTAGGAGAGGTGAGACATAGACAGCCGACCATGGGAGTGCACAGTGCAATGTGACAGGGGTCCCACGCAGCGTCCAGGGGTTGCAGCTGCTCCGGGAGTGGGTGGGTCTCAAGATCCAGCCCTTCTCTTCTGTCTCAGCACTCATGAAAATTGGTGGAGATAACAGCAGGGCTGTGTGTGTTCTGCTAATAATTGGGTAAACATGAAATAGGTTACTGGTTTTCACTTTTAAATATTTTGCTTAGTAGTAGGAAATCCCTAAAATGCTGATCTTCTAGTTTTTGTATTTTATTGACTTCTCAACACATGCAGCCATTTAAGTGGGTGTTCAAGTATATATGCGTGTTTAAGCCAAGAAATTTTTGAGAAAAGAGGTGAAATTGACACTCTGGTATTTAAGGTGTTGTAGCTAAGAACCTTTATAAGGGACCTATGTGCCATACACACCTCTCATCCCCAGTATTCACAATGTTCCTTGAGCCCAGGAAGATGTGCATGCTCCCATCAGCCCCCATCAGCCCCCAGTCAGCTCCCATCAGCATGTGCTTGTGTTTAGCGCTGGGCTGGAAGACATTGCTTAGGTGGGTCTCCCATGTCTTAATCTAATGGGCATAGAAATGTATAATTTCCTCTGTGGTTAGCGGGGATAGTGATTACTGGTCCAGGTTCTTTGGTGCTTTTCCTTCTTGCCCCTGGGCTGGAGAGCACCTTGGGCATCGTTGGTTGTTATTAACTAGTGTGATGGGTCTTCTCTCCAAACATACCCTTTTTCATTACACCAAAAATATTTTAAAAATACCCCATTTGTGTGTGTGTGTGTGTGTTTTTTTAATCATAACCCGACACGGATAGAGTATTTTACAGCTTATGTGAGGCTCATTTATGTTTTCACTGGATCATCACCACCTTTCTCTGAGGTAGTAGTAGGCAAGCAGGCTTCATCTCACTTTACAGGGAAGAAATGGAAGCCCTGAAAGGTTAGACAACTTTCCCAACACCCCACAAATTAAATTGTCAGTGCTAGAACAGGGACCAGAACTAGGTTTTTTTGGCTAATAACATTTAGATGGCTATCAGCTTCTTTTTTTTTTAAAGTTTTATTTATTTATTTTTAGACAGAGGGGAAGGGAAGGAGAAAAAGAGGGAGGGAAACATCAGTGTGTGGTTGCCTCAGGTGTGCCCCCAACTGGGGACCTGACTTGAAACCCAGGCATGTACCCCTGTGGGGAATTGAACCAGTGACCCTTTGGTTCACAGTCTGCTGCTCAGTCCACTGAGCCACACCAGCTAGGGCTCAACTTCTTAGATTTGGTGGCTCAAAATACTCCCACTAAATTTCATAAAATTGTTTTCACTGGAGAAACACCTTTTGTTGTGACTGCCTTTATTGATCACAATGGGGAAAACTTTGGATTGCTATTTGGGGCTGAACTTTCTTATAATCTTAAAGTAGAAATGAGTCAAAATTCTTTGCTCTGTTAGCTCCTGGTGGAATTTCTAATTTAGTTGTAAGGCAAATATGACTCAGGGTTTGGTGGCAATGGGCGAGTGTAAGGAACCTGTGGCATTGCCTCTTCTGTCTCTTCTCCCAGGCTGCTCAGGAAGCAGTGTTAGACTTGATCTAAGTACCCAGACTTGAGTGAGCTTCCTGGGATGGTGGAGGAGATCTGTTTTGGAGCAGATAATTCACAGGGTAATGAAAGGTTGACTTTGGTTGTTATAAGATTAGCTATCCTTTATTATGATTTAGGCTTGCTTTTTCCAAATTGCTGTGTTCCTAGATCATGCTTACCCGGGCACATCGCATGATGTCATAAAACATGTGTCCTATGTACATGTCATGATGTCATGGAACATGGTTTCGAGGACACATGTCGTGTGCTCCTAGATCATGCTTACCCGGGCACATCGCACGACGTCATACAACACGTGTCCTATGTACATGTCATGATGTCATGGAACATGGTTTCGAGGACACATGTCGTGTGTTCCTAGATCATGCTTACCCAGGTACATCGGATTTGTATAATGAGAATACATTATAAAGGATGCCTTGGCTGGTGTGGCTCAGTGGATTGAGTGCTGGCCTGTGAACCAAAAGGTCTCAGGTTCTATTCCCAGTTAGGGCACATGCCTGGGTTGCAGGCCAGGTCTCCCAGTAGGGGAAGTACAAGAGACAACCAGGCAGTTTCTCTCCTCTTTCTCCCTCCCTTCCCCTCTCACTAAAAATAAAATAAATAAAATCTTAAAAAAAGAGAATACTTTAGAGAGGAGCAAATGAAGGAAATACTCTCTGATAGTGAAGTAATTTAAAGAGAAGTGAAGAATTCTATGTCATGATGAATACTTTTAAACTTTTAAATGAAAAGTCTTGCTGTGGCTGGTGCAGCTCAGTGGATTGAGTGCTGGCTTGTAAACCAAAAGGTCACTGGTTCGATTCCCAGTCAGGGCACTTGCCTGGGTTGCTGGCCAGGTCCCCAGTTGTATCAGAGGTGACCACTCGATGTTATTTCTCCCACATCTATGTTTCTCTTTTTCTTCCCCTTCCCCTCTCTCTAAAAGTACATACATAAAATCTTTAAAAAAAGAGAACAGTTTTGAACATATACAGAAGTAGAGAGAAAAGGCTAATCTAGTGAACTCCCTCTCTGCCCCTTCGCCATTGCTTAGTTTCAGCAGTTTTGGTTCACCTGTAAACCCCCCAACCCTGTATTATTTTTGAAATATATGTGACATATCATTCATCCATAAATATGTCAGTTCATATCTCTGAAAGATAAGAATTCGTTTTAAAGCATTCACGATTTTTTAAAACCTTAGAAACTGTTTAGATAAGCTGGATAACGGAAATAAAGACCTTAAGTTTTTCTATTTTCCACTTTGAGATTTCAAAATATTGAGTGTGTGAGACTATTAAGCTGGTCACATTACTGTCCTTGATAATATCAACTAGATTATCTTAATTATTGCAAAGTTTTCAAAGGTAGCATGTTCAGTATCTTATGTAATCTGTTTATAAAGGAAGCATTTTAAATTATTTAAGTTCTGTATCTGAAGTTTTATTAGAAACAGCTCCCATTTATAATACAGATGGCTTTTGTGTCCCTCCTCAGCAATGTCACAGTGTGTCTGGATCTCATTACATCACCCAGTGATAGATCAGGTGTGGTGTAACATAAGTGTGAAGAGGAATCTGCAGAGGAAAGGAGAAAGAGGACTACAGTGGAGCTTTCTGGCTGAAATAGTAGTTGATAGTCACATGTGCCCAGGCACCAGTTGTGAACTTGAATAGGTTATTTTTAACAGCCTCGACCATTTCTGAAGATTCCTCATCAACGTGACCCCTTCATACTGAGAGGACTGATGCTCTTACAGTCACCACTAACTCATTGTAAAGTAGAAATTATAGAATAAATTCTAAGTATTATGAGAAAGGATTGGTTTATTTTGGTTTTATTATTTTTAAAAAATTTTAAAAGATTTTATTCATTTATTTTTAGAGAGGGAAGGGAGGGAGAAAGAGAAAGAGAGAAGCATCAATGTGCGGTTGATGGGGGCTATGGCCTGCAACCCAGGCATGTGCCCTGACTGGGAATCGAACCTGCAATGCTTTGGTTCGCAGCCCACGCTCAGTCCACTGCACTGCACCAGCCAGGGCTATTTTGGTTTTATTTTTCAAAAGAATTAATTGTAAAGATTATCTTCACGTTGTATTATTACTCTCACTTACACAGTTCTATTTTGATAGTCACTGATCTTTTCCAGAGAACCCTCCCCATCTAAGCCCTGAATGCCCTTCAGGAACCTTGTAGATGTTGTCTGTCCTCTTCAGTACAGCACTTGCATAAGTAGGCTGCTGAAGGAAGTGTTGATGCTCAGAAGGTCTCCTAGTTTCTAATTCTACCTCTGTTGGTGGGAATTGGAAGTTCCTAGGGACATTTGGCTGAACCTTTTTTGTTTCTTTCTTTTGGCTGCACTTTTTAGTTACTTCAGTGTCCTTTCCAATTTCTACCTTGGCCTTGAATTTGAGTGTGTGCGAGCGTGTCTGTATGCGTGAGTGAGGGTGAATGAGTGTGTGTGAGCAGGTCACGTGGAAGCTGATGTGTATGAGAGAGAATGAATCTGTGTGTAAGAGCAGATGAATGTGAAGACTTCTGGGTTTGTGTGTGTGTGTGTGTGTGTGTGTGTGTGTGTGTGTGTGTATGTGTAACTCTTGGTCTGTATGTTGGATAGATTGCCAAAAGGCAGGTGACATTCCTTTATGTGCTTGGATCACAGGCAACTTTTTTAAAAAAGATTTTATGTATTTATTTTTAGAGAGAGGGGAGGTGAAGGGAAGGAGAAACAGAGGGAGAGAAACACTAGTGTGTGGTTGCCTCTTACATATCACCTACTGGGGACCTGGCCTGAAAGCCAGGAATGTGCCCTGACTGGGAATCGAACCAGCGACCCTTTGGTTTGCAGGCTGGTGCTCAATCCACTGAGCCACACCAGCCAGGCCACCTTTGCAGTATTATGAAATAACACATGCTTATTATTTTTAAAGAACTGGAATATACAGAGTAATATAAAATACAAACAAAAAATGACCAATAGTCCCACAATTCTGAGAAAAATACAATTAGCATTTTAGTACATTTTCTTCTAGACATTTTTTAAACACACAGGCACACATATATGACTGTCTAAAGAAGTACACAATTGAGTTCATATTGGGTGGAAGCTAAATTATTTTTATAGATGTTCATTGTTTAAAAAGATAAAAGTAGTGCTTGCTCTGTTAGCACATATACTAAAATTGGCAGAGAATATTAGTATGGCTCCTGTGCAAGGATGACAAATTTTTTAGGTGTTTTATGTTTAAAAAAAATAAAGTACATAAAAAGAAAGATGAAAATAAATAATACTAGTAAGCATTATCAGAAAAATAAGAATCAGCATAGTACCACCATCTATAAGATAGCTACTTAAGTATGTAATACATAAATTAAAAAAATTATATATGTATGTATGACTTACGGTCAAGATGGAGGCATAGGCAAACACGATTCACCACCTCCCACAACTACATCAAAATTACAACTAAATATAGAACAACCATCAGTCAGAACTGTCAGAAATTGAGTGGAATGTAAGTCTGACAACTATGGAATTACAGAAACAACATCCATCCAGATGGGTAGGATAGGTGCACATATGGAACAGGCTGGTCCAAAATCCATGCGTGGTGGATAAAAACTTGGGAGGGAGGAGTTCCAGGCCCACACCAGACTCCCTGCACAGCCCGGAGTTCCAGTGCTAGGAAGATAAGTCCCCCATAACTTCTGGCTGCAAAAAACAGTGAGTATTGAGTTGGTGTCCTAAGCAGTTCCTCTTAAAAAACTCCCACATGTACGTACTCAGACTTACTCCCTGTGAGCTCCAGCACCATCAGGGTAGCAGCTTGAAAGGCAACAGTGGTAAGCAGAGAGGAACTGAAGTGTCTGGCATCAAGGCAGGAACTGGTGGATGGCTTTCTCCTAGACAGAAAGGTGGGCAGAGGCCATTGTCCCTTTTCTGAGCCCTTCCTCCACAGAGTTACAGAGCTGGCAGACAGGTGCCATATCTAAGACTCCATCACCTGACTGACACTGTTTGCTCTGCCCTGGAGATCAGCTGTGATTCTATCCCACCCAACTTATTTGCCCGCCCAAGCTATTAAAAGTGACTTTTCCATATGAATGGCTGGTCTTGACTAATGCTTTACAACTTCCTAAATCTTCTCAAAGAAGTAAGCTGCCTGCCTCAGTGAGTCCCCAGCTCCTTTACCTCTTGCTAAGTGGCCCCAGGATGGCACTAGCAGTAACCAGCCTAGATTCACAGCTTGGCTTCACCTGGGAACCTTCGAGCCCAGCACAGGTAGCAGCCATCTCAGATTGCTTTATAGCTCATGGAGAGTGGCCCCAGGCAGAACACAGGTGGGAGCTGACTTGGGCCTGCAACACCTGGGAAACCCCAGAGTCTGTGTACCGCTACAGACTACATTGGAGCACCACCACCCTGCCCCTACATAGTTGACCCTCCACAGAGGGCGGAGGGTGGTGGTCTGTGGTCACAGCCAGTCCTTTTAGCTGACTGGCTTGGGTAAATCCCTCCCACTGATCTGCCAGCAGCAACCAAAGCTCAGCTACAAGAGGAGGGTGTACTCAGCCCCTGCAAAGGTCACATCTTGAGTACCCAGCTTGGGTGATAGGGGAGGTAGTGCCACTGGACCCTATAGGACACTTACTACATTAGTCCATGCTACCAAGAGATAGAGTCAAAGCAGCTCCCCTAATACATAGAAACACAGGGAGGCTGCCAAAATGGGGAGACAAAGCAACATGGCTCACATGAAAACAGATCAAAACTCCAGAAAAAGAGCTAAATGAAATGGAGATAAGTGATCTTAGCAGATGCAGAATTCAAAACAGTGGTTATTAGGATGTTCAAGGAACTTAGTGAGGACCTCAACGGCATAAAAAGGATCCAGTCAGAAACAAAGGACACACTAATTGAAATAAAGAACAATTTATAGGGAAACAACAATAAAATGGATGAAGCCGAGAATCAAATCAATGATTTGGAACATAAGGAAGTAAAAAACAACCAATCAGAACAAGATAAAAAAAGAATCCAAAAAAACAGGGATAGTGTAAGCAACTTCTGGGGCAACTTCAAGATGTCCAACATTCGCATTGTAGGGGTACCAGAAGGAGAAGAGAAAAAGCAAGAAATTGGAAATCTACTTGAAGAAATAATGAAAGAAAACTTCCCTAATTTGCTGAAGAAAATAGACATGCAAGTCTAGAAAGCACAGACAGTCCCAGTTATGTTGGCTGCAAAGAGGCCCACACCAGGACACATCTTAATTAAAATGCCAAAGGTTAAAAATAAAGAGAAAATCTTAAAAGCAGGAGGAGAAAAGCAGTTAGGTTCCTACACGGGAGTTCCCATAAGACTGTTAGGTGATTTCTCAAAAGAATCTTTGCTGACTAGAAGGGATTGGCAATAAATATTCAAAGTCATGAAAAGCAGGGATCTACAGCCAAGATTGCTCTACCCAGGAAAACTATCATTTAGAATCAAAGGGCAGATAAAGCGCTTCTCAGATAAGAAAAAACTAAGGAGTTCATCATCACCAAACCATTATTAATTGAAATGTTGAAGGACCTTATTTAAGAAAAAGATCAAAACTATGAATAATAAAGTGGTGATAAATACATATCTATCATCAATTAAATCTAAAAAAAGCAAACAGGAGGAACAAAATCATAGATACAGAGAGTGTTTTGATGGTTGCCAGATGGTAGGGGGGTGGGAGGAATGGGTGAAGAGGTGAAGGCATTAAGAAGTACAAATAGGTACTTACAGAATAGCCATGGGGAGGTAAAGTACAGTATAGGAAATGGAGCAGCCAAAGAACTTATACACATGACCCGTGGACATGAACAATGGGGTGGGGTTTGCCTGACAGAGTGTGGGGTTACTAGGTAGAGGGGTGCAAAAGGGGAAAATCGGGACAACTGTAATAGCATAATCAATAAAATATGATTAAAAATAAACGTATAATAAATGTTCGTTCTACTAAAATTGTACAATTACCATATGTTTTTTGAAGGTTTTATTTATTTTTAGAGAGAGAGGGAAAGGAGAGAGAAAGAAAGGGAGAGAAATAGCAATGTAAGAGAAATATTGAGCAATTGCCTCTTGCTCACCCCTAACTGGGGACCTGGCCTGCAACCCAGGCATGTGCCCTGACTGGGAATTGAACCGGTGATGTTTCTGTTCGCAGGCCAGCATTCAATCCACCGAGCCACACCAGGCATAGTGCTATGTTTTTGTTTTGAACTTGCTTTTTATTTATATATTTTTGTTGAACCTACTCTTTGACCAGTTTTTTTTTTTTTTTTAAGTTGAAGATCTCTGGTATTAGGTGTATACTTTAAAGGAAGTCTAAAGTTTACTTGTCCCAGGAATATTCCAAATTGTTAGGTATTATCCCAGTGTTAGATCTAACATACAGGAAGAATTTAATTCCATATTTAGACTACACAGACAAGGTTGTAAAGGGGCCAAGCGCATGGACTCCTTCCCTTCCAAACACTTATTTTATTTGAATTCTGAAAATAGGGTCTAAACATAGTTATAATTGAAATATTAAACAAAGAGGCATCTACTGAAGGCTGTTAGGTGGTCTTCAAAAGTGGTAATTACAAAGTCTCCACTATAATTTAGATTAGTGCTTCTGATATAAGTGAAGATAGGGGTATGCTAAACTGTATGTATTACCACAGCTATAACTGTAAAATAATCCATGTGAAGATAGTCTTGGCAGAAGTATTAAAAATTATTTTTAGTTGTGTGTATGTGTTGGGTAAATGTAATTGTAGGAGGGGAATGTATGACGGGAATGGGGTTTGGTTTTGTTTAAGGTATTGGCCAAATTTTCTGTTCTGTTACTGATTTTATTTTAATTAGTTTGAAAAGTGGTGCCTGTGTACACATCACAAATTTCAAACAGTATAAGAAGGAATGTAGTAGTGCTCCGGCAGGTGTGGCTCAATGGACTGAGGGCTGGACTCTGAAGCAAAGGATTGCGGATTTGATTCTCAGTCAGGGCACATGTCTGGGTAATGGGTGAGGTTCCACCAACACCCCGTTCGGGGCATGTGAGAGGCAACACATTTATGTTTCTTTCTCTTTCTCCCTCCCTTACCCTATCTCTAAAATAAATAAACAAACAAATAAAATAAAACCTCTATTAGAAAAAGAATTATAGGTATTTTCTAATACACGTTTATCCAAATATCAGTAAAATTAACAGTCCATCTTCAATAAGCATCTGAACATGCTAATTTAATGTTCTATAAAGATTTTCAGTTTACTAGAAATCTGAGTTACTTTAGCTGTATTTTATATCTTGATCTAAAATCTACACTAAGTCAAAGTAAAATACGTACAAATTTTATCTTTAGGGTTTATATACGGTTTTTGTTTCTAAAAATTGTAATGAAATCTTTTACTACATTCCTTTTTTAAAAATTTTATTTATTTTTAGAGAGAGGGGAAAGGAGAGGGAAAGAGAGGGAGAGAAACATCAATGTGTGGTTGCCTCTCCCATGCCCCCTACTGGGGACCTTGCCCCGCAACCCAGGCATGTGCCCTGACTGGGAATCAACCGGTGACCCTTTGGTTCACAGTCTGCACTCAATCCACTGAGCTCTACACCAGCCAGGGCCATTAGGTACAGTTTTATTTTTCTGTCCAAATATTTCACGTTTATTTTAGGCAAGTTAGTATTACTCTGATTACAAGTTGTTTTCTTGTGCTTTTTGTGAGTTTCAAAACCAGAGCTAACCTTGATCGAGGGTCTTGTCTATGCCCCTGAGCCAGGTGTCCTGGCTACCTGTCCATAAGCCTCTTGCTGGGCAGACTGTGCCTTGGACCAACAACAGCAGGCCTTGAATGGGTGCTGTGCCCTTATCTGCAGGGACATTGTGGGCATGATGTCATAAATGGATGCTTCAAAATATGAGACATTTAAAAGGCCAAGTACTGAATAACATTTTAGCATTGTTAGCTGTAAATAGAGGAAGCACTGTCACTGTGCATTATTTTAAGTCATTTTTTGCACACTGTTTATATGTTGATAACTTGAAACTTGCTGTTTCTGAAATTCCTAGCTATTTACTGGAAGTCCTAGTTATTTTTCTAAAGACCCATATTTTCAGAAGGATTTTAAGATGCACACCTCCTAGAATTCTAGTTTGTTGAATGATCTATTTTACTGTTAATTTTGTTGGATAATTTCATAAAACTTTTACAAAAGTTTTTGTGGGGGTATCCAGCCTTTTGGCATCTCTGCACCACACTGGAAGAAGAGTTGTCTTGGGCCAGACATTAAATTCACAAACACTAATGAACACCGATGAATAAAAAAAAAGGTTTTAAGTAAATTCACGATTTTGTGTTGGGGTGCATTCATAGCCACCCTGGGCTGCATGCGGCCCATGCCCCCAGTTGGACACTCCCTGTTAGAGCCTTCTGTGCCTGCAGGTAAACAGACCTGCTGTAGTCAAAAGTGAGCTTGCCTGTTCGTGTCCCTGTTTTGGCTAGGGCTTCACGGTATCGGTAGGTTATCAGTGTTGTTGACAGCAGAGGCTTTTATGATTCATTGTTCTTTTTCATTTAACATAATTTATTCTGATTTCTCTTTAAGCAAGTTTAACCAGTTTAAAACCTAAAATTCAGGTTATAAATGAATTGGTGGTTGTTGGCTAAGTCTGTTTATAGGTGGCTTATCTGTTCTGACAAGAGGAATTGTTCAGTATTGTAACAAACTATAGAAATGATCCTTGACAGTATAGTCTTTGTTTAATTATTGTAAAGACCTTCATTGCTGTAAAACACTGGGTCGGTAAACAGGACATTTTACTGTTACTAGCAATCCAGGAACATTTTATAAACTTTTTTTTTTAGATTAAGGTACCTGCCAGTGAACTTGATAAATCATATTTTTAAAAGTTAAATAGTAATTTAAAATTTACTAATAGATTGCTTGAGCCACAATAAAAATAAGTAAAAATACACATTGATTAGAGAGATTAGCATTTCCTTTGAAAACCTGTTAAAGTAACCCTGGCTGGGTTGCTCAATTCTTTAGCATTGTCCAGGTCCCTGGTCAGGGCACGTACAGGAATCAACCAATGAATGCAAATAAGTAGACCAACAAATTGATGTTTCTTTCTCTCCCTTTCTCTCCCCCCTTCCTCTCTCTCTGTCTCTCAAATAAATTTTTTAAAAATGGTGGCTTACTATCTGAGATTTCCTGTTTCTGTATCCCTACTCCACTTAAAAAAAAAAAAGAAACAAACAAACAAAAGAAAACCTACAAAGTACCTTTTGAAAACTTCAGCCAGTGAGAATAGTTTTCTAACTTGAAATACACGAGGGGTGGGTAGAAGGCTGTGCAGCTGTGGGAAAGATTGGAGCAGAGGGTGGCTAGCTTCCAGTGTATGGTCTGATTCCTGGTCCTCCTGCTTATGTCAGTGGAGACGCCTCAGATCTTCATAGGGTATAGCTAGCTTAACCTATGTGTTTTTTTTTTTTTTAAATAAGATTTTATTTATTTATTTTTAGAGAGAGGGGAAAGGAGGGAGACAGAGAGGGCAAGAAACATCAATGCATGGTTGCCCCTGGTGTGCCCCGCACTGGAGACCTGGCCTGAAACCCAGGCATGTGCCCTGACTGGGAATTGAACCAGTGACCCCCTGGTTCACAGACAGGCACTCAATCCACTGAGCCATACCAGCTGGGGCCCAGTGTGTTCTTACGTAGGATTTAAAAAAAAACAGGAGTCACAGATAAAAGGTTGATACAAACACTCTTAAAAGAAAAGTCTCAGGGAAAAAAGACCAAAATTTGATAGAAGAATAGACAAAAGATATGAAGACATTCCACAGAAAAAGATATAGAAATAGCCCTTAAACTTATGAAAATTGTAAGTGCACAACTAACTCATAGTGGTCCTATCCTGTTTCTAATAAAACCCAGAACCAAAGTTAAACCTTGGATACACCATTTATGAGTAACGCTTGTGAACCCTTAACTGCTCCTCCTCATAGAACCAAAGGGCTGGAACCCGATGGGAACCCAAATCCTTTCAAAAGTGTGGGGTCTGCTGTCCAGGAAGATCTGGTGGTGAAACATCTTAAAATCCCGCCCCTAACCCTGGGTCTAGGAAGGCAGATTAGAGCCTTGCCTCCTGTTCCCGGCCAGTCAACTCGCAAGTAAAGCCTTTTCTGAAAAGCTGGTGCCATAGTATTTATTGGTTTCTATGTTTGTCAGGCAGTGAGCCCTTGCTCGGTGACAAAGGTGCTCAGCTACACTCACAATAAGAGAAGTGGAAATTAAAATTACTGGGATAGCATTTCTCACTCATCATGTTGGCAAAAATGTAAAAGCATGAACACATTCTGTTGGTGAGGCTCTTGGGAAATAGGTACACTCTCATGTTGTTGGTGAGAGTGCAAAATGGTACAGTCTTCATCAGAGGGGATTTAGCGGTATCTGTGTATGCATTTGTCCTTTGACCTAACAGTCCCACTTCTAGAATGTACCTTCATAAATACAGACCACAGGTGCCCAAGGGTATTCATGGCAGCATTATCTGTGATATAAAATATGGAAACAACCCAGTAACCATCCAGGATGAGTGAACCGAAGTACATCTACATAACAAGAGCTGTGCAGCTGCAAAAAGAGGAAGAGTCCTATGAACTGGTAGGGGGTGATTTCCAAGTTACATTGAGTGGAAAAAAGGACAAATTAATATACATGACAGGTGGTGAGAAAAAATGGGTATTGCATGGTTCCTCTTGTAAGAGGCTTCTAGAGCAGTCAGCTGATAGAGACAGGAAGCAGAATGGTGGTTGCCAGAGGAGGGGGAACAGGGAGTTAGTGTTTAATGGGTAGAGTTTCAGTTTGGGAAGATGAAAAAGTCCTGGAGGTGGGTAGGGTTGTACAACAGTGTGAATGTACTTAATGCCATGGAACTGTATACTGTAAAACAGTTAATTTACTACAATTTAAAAAAATGGTGAGATTCTGAGGCCTAGAACCCCAAGTGATGAACTTCAGCTCCGAGGAAGGAGGAATTCACAAGCAGAGTAAGAAACCATACCTTGCAGTCCCCAAACCAAGTCTCTTCTTACCCTTCTCCTCCTGGCCATGTAGTCAGAATCCTCCACCCTCCCAAGGTTTCTGTGCTCACAGACTCCAGGGCAGGCTTAGGCCGGCAGGGACTGACTGTAAGAATAAAGACAAAGAAAATGCAAAATGAGAAAGAAGGGGGAATAAAAATATGAATATATTTGCTTTTCGCAAAAAGACATCGGAAGGATAGACTAGAAACTAAATTTTTTTTAATCCTCACCTGAGGATATTTTTTAAAGAAGATTTTATTTTATTTTTTAGAGAGAGGGGAAGAGAGGGAGAGAAACTGATTGGTTGGTTGCCTTTTGCAACACCTGGACCGTAACCCAGCATTTGCTGTGGTGGTGAATTGAATTAGTTTCCTTGCAGTTCGCAGGGCAGGGCTCCATCCACTGAGACACACCAGCCAGGGCTGAGTAGATTTTTTAAAATTGATTTTAGGGAGAGGAAGGGGAAGAGAGAGAGAAACATTGGTGTGAGAGGAACATCAATTGGCTGCCTCCTGTACATACCCTGACTAAGGATCAAACCCACAACCTTTTGGTGTATGGGACGATGCTCCCACCAGCTGAGCCACTCGGCCAAGGCTACACTAGACACTAATTTTAAATAACTTAACTCAAGTAGGTGGGGACAAGATATAAGGGATATGAATGATACCTGAGTATGCCTTTTTTTGTAATTTTGAATTTTGAGCCATGCAAATATTCTACATACTCAAAAAATAAAATTAAAGCAACAATAATAGAACAAACCTAAAACTGAATTCAAATAGAAACAAACAAACCTAGGAGTATATTGGATTAATAACATAACCACAATGGAAAATAATCCAAATCACATTAATACAGCACTCCGTATAGTTTTAGTGGAATATATTCAAAATTAAAAAATGATAAAGAGCCCTGGCTGGTGTAGCTCAGTGGATTGAGCATGGGCTGCGTCGCAGGTTCGATTCCCACTCGGGGCACATGCCTAGGTTGCAGGCCATGTCCCCCAGCAACCACACATTGATGTTTCTCTCTCTCTCTCTCTTTCTCCCTCCCTTCCCTCTCTAAAAATAAATAAAATCTTAAAAAAATGATAAAGAAACTTACTACAAAGTTAGGGTTGTTGTTGCTAGATCAGCAGTAGTAATTCTGCAATTGCTCTCAGTGTATTTTGGGATAGTGTAAATTAATAAATATACTGGTTGGTGTTGGGAACCACAGTTCTCTGGGAAAAAGAAGATAAAAATATAGTATGGGAAAGGGAGGGAAGAATTCTGTTATCTTGGGATTTAAGTTAGACATATCGGTGTGAATATATGATTTGAAAACATTTCTAGATCTGTCTTCTGAGAGGGCCTGGGTACAATTACACCCCAATAGCAATGAGTACACCTAGCTCCTGGATCTTTGTTGCCAAATATTTCTCACTAAAGGAACCAAGGATCCTTGGAGAAATATTCCAGATTTTAGGTAGGCAGAATTCACTGTGAGCCTGGATTGTATTGTACCAGAAAGCAAGGGAGTGTTCAAAAATTGATGGGGACATGTTGAAAAAGGAGCTGCTTGAATGGGTTTCTGCTAGGTAAATCTGGGATATTATGACCATCAAAAAAGAATAATGATGATAGTCCTGGCTCGTGTGGCTCATTAGACTGAGCCCAGCCTGTGAACTGAAGGTTTCCAGTTTGATTCCCAGTCAGGGAACATGCCTGGGTTGCAGGCCAGGTTCTCAATTAGGAGCATTTAAGAGGCATCTGATAGATGTTTCTCTCACACATTGATGTTTCCCTCTCTCTCTCTCTCCTTCCCTTCCGCTCTCTCTAAAAAATAAATTAAAATTTTTTAAAATAATGATGATAAAGGATATATTGAGTTTAAAAGTTCATACCACATATTGAGTAAAAATTAGTTGTAGTGATGCTTCAGACGGGGGTGGTGAAAGTAGAAAGAGTGAAAGATATAGAAAATCAGTATCTGCAACCAAGGTAATAATTTATTCTGGCAAGAATCATCAATGGTTGTCAAAAAAACATTGTGTAAACCTTTGTGAAGGATGAGGGTGGGGAACAGGATACTCACACAGTCTAAAGTATTATTCCACAGATGATTGATTACAAAAGGAAAAAGTTAATCTCTATATTGGAGAAATCTGGCAGACTCTACCTTAACCAAGTGATCAAATTCAGATTCCCCAATACTGGGTAGATTATGTGCTTCTGGGTGGAATGCCAAAAATGTTTACCTTGGGTTTCATAATGAGTAATAATCAGAATAACCCAGACTATAGGGCATTCTATACAACAGCTGCCTGGCCTCTTCAAAGTATGTGTCATAAAAAGGGTCGGGACCCTGCCAGATTGAAGCAGACCAAAGAATTGTGATAACTAATGCCTGGTCCTTGATTGGATCCTGGATTAAAAGAAAACAAAACAGCTCTTTCTGCCATCTTTCCGTGGAGCCACAATGGTGCACGTGAATGTCCTGGCTGATGGCTTCAAGAATGTCAACAATGCTGAAAAGAGAGGCAGTGCCAGGTTCTTCCTAGGTCATGCTCCGAAGTCATTGTCCGGTTTCTGTGATGACAAAGCATGGTTACACTGGCGAACTTGATACTATTGACCACAGAGCTGCAAAAGCTGTAGTGAGCCTCACGGCAGGTTAGACAGGTATGGAGTAGTGGGCCCTGTTTTGATGTGCAACTCAAAGACCTAGGAACAGGGCAGAGCAACCTGCTTCCATCCCGTCAGTTTGGTTTCGTTGTGCTGACAGCCTCAGTGGGCCTCACAGACCGGGAAGAAGCAAGACGAAAACACACAGGAGGGAAATCGTGGGATTCTTTTTCCAGGGATGTAATACATACATGTAGATAAGATGCCTCTGTGGACAAAAAAACAAAACAAAAACTGTAAAGGCTGTTATTGGGATGATTGGGAAAATTTGAACATAGACAAAATATTTGATAATATCAGTGTTAAATTTCTTGGGTGTCATAATGGTATTGTAATTATGTAGGAGGTAGTCCTTGCTCCTAGGAAATATATGCTAGAAGAATTTAGGGAAGTATCTTGATGTCTGTAGGTTACTTTTAATAGTTCCACAGAAAAAGTGCATATGTGTTGAAAGAGACATAAACAAAATGTGAAAGGACATTAGTAATTGGTAAACCTAGGGGAGGGATATATACATGTTTCTTACACTCTTTGAACTTTGCAGTGGGTTCAGCATATTTCAGAATGAAAAGGAAAAACACAATATGGAAATTTCATTGATGATAACTTATACTTCTTCATCTTGTACTGTATATTAGAATGTGTGGCTTTTATTAATCTTAAAAACAACCAACAAAACCCAAAAGCCCCTTTGTTCCCAAATAAGTAAAGGAATATTACACATAGGCACACAGGTTTTTCTTTTTAATTCGACACCCAGTCCAGCATTTGTTGGTTCATGGAGTGCACAGGGTGTGAAATGACCACTCTCTTTGAAATGGGAAATTCAAACAACTCCTCTTAACACTAGGAGTGAGATAGAACCATGCTCTTCTCGATCAAGGAACGGTGCTCCCAGAGAGATGTGAATATCTTGTCCAACATACAGATGCCCTCAAAAGGAAGTTAAGAGAGAACTCTTTACCATCCTATTGATAATATTCAAATGGAATAAATCCAGATTTGAGTAAATGTGTGAGAAGAGCTAAGAAATGCTTAGGGTACCTAAAAATTAATTTGTTTAAGTGCATCTGCATTTTCTGCTTTGTGTTTTGTCTTGGTGTGATAGTGGTTAGGTAGATGCTGTTGTAGAGTGTTCAGTGTGTGTGACGCGGTGTTACATGCAGAAGTTATGGGGGTTTCATTGTAGATTTGGGTATCAGCAAAGTACAGTAAAATTGGATTTGTGGTTTGGGTTTGGTTTAACCCACCAATTTACCTGCTCTCACTGTTAGTGACATAGAAAGAGCATTTAGATTGGGTTAGAGACATGCTGTGATGGTAAGGAAGGTCCTTGTTTAGGTTGTGGAAGCCTGAGACTCCTGCTTCATAAACTTTTTGTTTCAGACCCCTTTACTCTGTTAAATGTTATTGAATACTGAAGAATTTTTGCTTATGTGAGTTACATCTCTTGATCTTTGCTATATTAGAAAGTAAAACTAAAAAGCAAAAACAAAAAAACCTTAAGACATCTTTTACTAATCCATTAAAAATAAAAACAATGCATTACATGTTAGCATTAATGGAATTTTTATGAAAAATAACTATTTTCTAAAATAGTATGAAGAGTGGCATTGTTTTGCATTTTTGCAAGTCTCCTGGATTCTTACATTTACCTCTGCAAGCAATCTGTTGTGTCATGTCACCTTTGGAGAATGCCACTGTGCATTCGTGGGAGAGTGAGATGAAAGAAAGGATGTCTTAGCATGTTATAAAACTCATTTTGATCTTGTATACCCACCCCCCAGGACACCCATCTCCCCCAGGACTCTTAGACCACTTGTTGAGAATGGCAGTGTTACTGTGCTGTGAAGTGCCCCAGCTGTTGCCTGACCGCACACACTTGCTCTCACCAAAATCACCTGGAGGTCCTGTTAAAACTGGCTGCTGGGCCCACTCTGGAGTGCCTGATTTGTCTGGTTTGAGTGGGGCCTGATAAGAAATGTGCTTCTGCTCTGGCTGGTGTGGCTCAGCGGATTGAACACTGTCCTGCAGCTGAGAGGTCTCTGGTTTGATTCCTGGTCAGGGCACATGTCTGGATTGCAGACCAGGTCCCCAGTTGGGGTGTGCAAGAGGCAACCGATCAGCATATCTCTTGCACATGGTGTTTCTCTCCTTCTTGTTCTCCTTCCCTTCCCTCTCTCTAAAAATAAATAAAATCTTTTAAAAAACACAATGTGTTTCTGACTACCTGGCGGTGCTACTGCTGTTGATCCTGGTGTCTCACTCAGAGAGCTGCTTTTCTACAGTTTTGAAAATGTTTCATCTCTTTAAAGACCCCTCCTCCAAGTTATATTTTATTTTAACATCACTCTTTTCCTTACTGACGTATTTATTCCTAACCATTAATTTCATAAATGTTTACTTGGGACCCACTCTGCTAGCTCCTCAGAAGGCCTCAGGGATGCCCTCTGCCCTCAAATGTTTTCTGTCTAGTAGATTTTATTTATTTATTTTTAGACAGAGGGGAAGGGAGGGAGAAAGAAAAGAGAGGGAGAGAGACATCAATGTGTTGCCTCTCCAGTGCCCCCCACTGGGGACCTGGCCTGCAACCCAGGCACGTGCCTTATGAATTGAACCAGCAGCCCTTTGGTTTGCAGCCTGTGCTCAATCCACTGAGCTACACCAGTAAAGGCAAGATTTTATTTTTATTTATCTTTTTTGAAAAATTTTATTTATTTTGGGGGAGAGGGAGACATCAATGTACAGTAGAAACATCAGTTGGTTACCTCTCTCACATCCCCAACTGAAACCTGGTCAGCAACACAGGCGTGTGCCCTGACTGGGAATCGCACAGGGGATCTCTTGGTTCGCAGTCTGGTGCTCAGTCCACTGAGTCACACCAGCCAGGGCTGTTTTCTGTCTAGTAGAAAAGCACGGGTGAAAAACCAGACCCAGACTTGGAAGTCTATATACTTTGGCCCATTCTTTTTGACATGTCTCTGCTATCCTTTAGCCCAGGGGTGTCAAACTCATTTTCACCAGGGGCCACATGAGCCTCGAGGTTGCCTTCAAAGGGCTGAGTGTAATTTTAGGACTGCATAAATGTAACTACTCCTTAACTAGGGGCAAGGAGCTTGGTGCTGCCAACAGGCAGAGACAAGGTGCTGGGCCGGATTTGGCTGGAGGGCCTTGTGTTTGCCATCTGTGCTCTAGCCTCACCTTGCTGCACTTTTTTTGTGCTAATTTTAATTTTATATTTTGGTTTAAATTTAATTTTTATCATATGTATAGTTTAAAAAGTCAATAGTGCACTGCACATTGTATAAGAAAAAGTAGCTACACTGTCCTTACTTCGCACTCTGATTCCTGTCTGTTTCCTTCTAGTGGCCCCCTGCCCCCCGTTTTAGGTGGTTTCGGTGGACTTTCTCTTGTAGAAGGTGCATGTTTCTCTTTCTCCTCCATTATTTCAATACAGTTAATCCTAATCTTGGCTAAATAGACATTCTATATTTATCTTACTGTATTTTGATTGTGGATGTTTTTCATAGCTGTTAGGTATGCTGCGATTACATTTCCTAATACAGCTTTTGCTTTTCCTGGAGTTAGTAATCACATTATGCTTTTTACTTGCTTAGTTTTCTACAGACTATCAATAGTTCTTTGTAGCCTGTCTTCAGGAGTCTCATCATTCAGCACATACCCTTGGACTTCCATTGTTGTGTACTGGCTCCTGGTCCACACAGGGGCTCACTGCCCCAACCCCCACCCCTGTTCTCTGGGCCCAGTGTTCTGCTTTGGGAGCATCCCTGGTCGTCTTTTTCTTTTTTTTCTTAAAGTTTATTGATTTTAGAGAGAGGGAGGGAGGAAGGGGGAGAGAGAGAGAAACATCAATTTATTGTTCCACTTATTTATGCATTCATTGGTTGATTCCCATATGTGCCCTAACTGGGGATCGAACCTGCAACCTTGGCATATTGAGACAACGCTCCAACCAATTGAATTACCGGGCCAGGGCCTCTCTTTTCTGATTTAGCTTTCTTGCCTGAGGTTCCATGTCAGACATTTAACCAGGCTTTCTTTTATCAGGTTCAACACTGATGCCCATTCTACTTTCTGTGCTTTGCTGGATCATCAGGCATTTATGTGATTTTTGCTCTGAGTTCCCCCTTGTCCATCCCTGTGCACCGTCTGGAACATTTGGGTCCTTTCCTCTGGAGCTGCATTTTTCCAGTGGGCTTTCAGGAGGGAGTGGAGAGAAACTCGTGTTCACCCTTTAGCTTTGTTAAGCTTCTCTCCCTCCTCTACACCCCACACATGTAGCTTTCAGACCAGGCTTAGGAATCTGTCTGTGCACTTTCCACACCGCCCCCACTGTAGTCTGTGATACAGTAGAGCAGGACTTGTTGGATTGCAAAGCTGGGGGCGGCAGAGTGGGGACTCAGACGCTGTGGCCCCTCTCTGTTCTCCCTGGACTATAATCTGCAGGCAATCTGTGTCAACAAATTACGTGGGTTAGTTAGCCTTTCTCATTTTGCATTGTGCGTGTGAGTGTTTTCAACTTTTCACAAAGTCCACATACTTGAAATTAGGTTTTCGTAACCCTGGAATATTTCATTGTGTGGGTGTGCCGTGGTTGCTAGGCATTGATTTTGTCCAGTTCTTCTCTACTAGGGGTAACGCCACCACACCTCCAGCCATACAGGTTTGTTTCCACGCACCTAACTGATAGCGGGACCTCCTTTTTGTGCTGGGTCTATCGGGAATATTGTCTTGGACTTTGAAGTTGTAGATATTTGGAAGAAGTTTAATCAGGCTTTCTTAAGAATTTCAGAGCTTTTTCTGTGGCATCAGAGGAGGTAATACAGGGAGGAGGCAGAAGTCCTTGGCTGCGTTTCTGGAAATACCTCATCTGTTTCAGCAAGAGCTTCCTGTTACTGGCTCTAAATACAGTCCCTGAATCTGTAAGCTGAGCAACTGCAGGCATCTTCCTCCCTTGCCCAGCTTGCAGGAGCTGGGCCCTGTCGTGGGTGCTTGCGTGCTTGGGTGCTGGGGACCTGAGTGTCTGATGAGCTGTTGTGGGTGAAGAATGCTTTGAGGAATAGGTGCTGTAGGTGATGGCATTCTGGACAAGTGTCACTGGGAATTATGTTCTTTTGTGATTGGTTATGTAAGGGCTGTGCTTCCATCTATAAAATGGATGTTACATGTAACATTAAAGGAAATGAAAGGGTGTCCTTGGGACTTTGGAGTCAGACAGACCCAGGTTTTGTTTCTAGCTCAGCCACTTCTCATTCTTTCATTCAGCAGGTTTGTGTGATGATATTTTTTTAATATATTTTATTGATTATGCTGTTATGGTTGTCCCATTTTTTTCTTTTATTCCCTTCCGACCTGCACCACCTTCCTACCAGCATTCCGCTTCCCCCGCCGCCCTTATGAACATCCATGGGTCATTCATATAAGTTCTTTGGCTTCTCCATAACCTATACTGTTCTTAACTCCCACCTGTCTATTTTGTACCGACCGTTTTTGTTTGTTATTCCCTGTGCCTTCCTCCCCCACCCGTCCTCCCTCCTCCTCCTCTTCCCCACTGATAACCCTCCATGTGATCTCCATTACTATGATTCTGTTCCTTCTCTACTTGTTTCCTTAGTTTGTTTTTGTTTTTGTTTTAGGTTCAGTTGTTGATAGTTGTGAGTTTGTTGTCATTTTACTGTTCATAGTTTTGATCTTTTTTTCTTAGATAAGTCCTTTTAACGTTTCATGTAATAGGGGCTTGGTGATGATAAAGTCCTTTAACTTTCCCTTATCTAGGAAGCACTTTATCTTCCCTTCCATGCTAAATGAAAGCTTTGCTGGATAGAGTAATCTGGATGTAGGTCCTTGTCCTTTCATGACTTTGAATACTTTTTTCCAGCCCCTTGCCTGAAAGGTTTCTTTTAAGAGATCAGCCGATAGTCTTATGGGAACTCCTTTGTGGGTAACTCTCTCCTTTTCTCTTGTTGCTTTTAAGATTTTCTCCTTATCTTTAATCTTGGGTAATGTAATTATGATGTGCCTTGGTGTGTGCTTCCTTGGGTCCAACTTCTTTGGGACTCTGAGCTTCCTGGACTTCCTAGAAGTCTATTTCCTTCGCCAGACTAGGGAAGTTGTTCCTTATGTTTCCAGATAAGTTTTTAATTTCTTGCTCCTACTCTTCTCCTTCTGGCACCCATGTGATTCGGATGTTGGAATGTTTAAAGTTGTCCCAGAGGTTCCTAAGCCTCTCCTCATTTTTTTTGAGTTTTTGTTTCTTCATTCTGTTCTGGTTGAATGTTTGTTTCTTCCTTTTGCTCCAAACCATTGATTTGATCTCGGTTTCCTTCCCTTCACTGTTGGTTCTCTGTACATTTCCCTTTATTTTACTTTTCATAGCCTTCACTTTTTCCTCTGTTTTGTGACCATACTCAGCCATTTCTTTGAGCATCCTGATTACCAGTGTTTTGAACTCTGAATCTTATAGGTTGGCTATCTCTTCATCGCTCGGTTCTATTTTTGGAGCTGTGATCTTCATTTGGGCCATATTTTTTTGTTTCGGTGTGCTTGTTACATGTAAGGGGCAAAGCCTTAAGTATTCGCCAGAGTGGGGCAACCCACATTGCTGTGTTGTGGCGCTATCTGTGGAGGAGGGTCAGAGAGGGAACAGCGCTGCTGCTCTGCTCTCACTGGCTTTCAGTCACTTCCTCTGCTACCCACAAGCAAATTGGGCCCTTCTGGTGCTGATTCCCGGGTTGTTGGATGTGTGTATCTTCTAGGACCCTGTGGGTCTTTCCAGTGAACTCTCCTGTGAGGCTGGGAGTTTTCTCCTGCTGCTGCTTCAACCCCCACAGGTTTTTACAGCCAGAGGTTTTGAAGCTTTATTTTTTATGCTGGAATCCTGGGTTGCGTGGTCTGTCTTGCTCCCCAGTTATTCCTCCCGGTTTATCTGCCTACAAATGTGAGACCACCTGGTCTGCCAGCCCCTGCTTCACCTGCCCCATCCTCCAGCTGCTCTTCTCCACCCCTCCTATCAGTCTGAATGAATGTGTTTTCTTTAATCCCTTTTGGTTGGACTTCCATACAGTTCAATTTTCTGGCAGTTCTGGTCATTTTTTGTTTTTAAATTTGTTGTTTACCCTTTTTTGGTTGTGCAAGGAGGCAAAGCGTATCTACCTGCGCCTCCATCTCAGCCTGAAGCCCGTGTGATGATGTTTATTGAGCGTATTCCTTGTGCCGGGCAGTGTAGTAGGTTTGGAGACACAATGAGAAGCGAGAACGTTTCTTGTCCTTTCTCAAGTTATTAAACTGGTAATCTCCAGTAATTACAAGTTAATAGAAATGCAGTGAAGGAAAAGCAGAGATTATTTCAGAGTGTATAACTGTGAATCTGACCTCCTTAGAAAAGTTTACCTTAGGGAAGTCCCTCTTTAATTTTTTGATTCTTTTTCTTTTTGAGAGAACTTTTGACATTCTGAAGCTGATTACAATTTGTAAGGCAAAGGGTAGGAGAGGACAGAGCATTCCAGGTGGAGGTGCAGCCATGGAGAGGTCTGAAGGGGAGGAAATAGGGTACTTGAGAAAGACAAAGAGCAGTGAGGCTGGAGGGGATGGTGGGCCAGATCTCACAGGGCTGCACTGGGGTTGTTGGTGTTTAGTCCTGTGGTGGTTTGAAGGCATTAAAGAGTTGAAATAACTCACTTTGGATCGAAAGACACATACACAGTGAAGGATTGGAAAAGATAAAGGGACATGGAAAAGAAAACAACTGGGGTACCAAAACTTAGATCAAACAAAATA
The DNA here is from genome assembly GCA_004024845.1 of Tonatia bakeri. NCBI lineage: Eukaryota > Metazoa > Chordata > Mammalia > Chiroptera > Phyllostomidae > Tonatia > Tonatia bakeri. The sequence goes on from PVIA01001647.1 coordinate 134,883, forward strand.
GACTTTAAAACAAAGGCTATAACACCTAGCAATTACAAAGAATTTGTCTGGGTATTTATCCAAAGACAACTACTGGGTATTTTTCTAAGGAAACCCAAAGCAGTAATTCAGAAAGATACACACACCCATATGTTCATTTCAGAGTATTTACAATAGCCAAGTTGTGGAAGCAACCAAAATGTCCATCAATAGATGAATGGATAAAAAATAAGTGGTACATTTATACAGTGACGTATTGCTCAGCCATAAAAAAGAATGAAATCTTGCCATTTGCAACAACATAGGTGGACCCAGAGGGCAGTATGCTAAGTGAAATAAGTCAAAGACAAATACCATATGATTTCACTTCTATGTGAAATATATCAAACAAGATGAACAGACCTGGCTAGTGTGGCTCAGTGGGTTGAGCGCCAGCCTGCGAACCAAAAGGTTGCTGGTTTGATTCCCTGTCAGGGCACATGCCTGGGTTGTGGGCCCTGTCCCCAGTTGGAGGCGAGTGAGAGACAGCCGATGGATGTTTCTCTCACACATTGATGTTTCTCTTCTTCCCTTTCTCCCTCCCATCCACTCTCTAAAAGTAAGTAAATAAAATCTTTTAAAAAATAAATGTACAAACAAAACAGAAACAAACTTGTAGATGCAGAGTACATTTTGATGGTTGCCAGATGAGAAGGGGGTTGGGGGCAAGAGTCAAAAAGGAGGAGAAATTAAGAAGTACAGATTGATAGTTATGAAATAGTCATGGGGATATGAAGTGTAGCACAGGGGATGATGGTCAATAATATTGCATAACTGTATCAGATGGGTTAGATTTATTGAGGTGATCACTTTGTGAGTTATAAATGTCTAATCACTATGTCGTTCACCTGAAACTAATATAATATTGTATGTCAACTGTAATAAAAATAAAAATTAAAAAAAAAGTTTAAGTAGAGAAGGTAGGTAATAAGATTTAATTTTTTAAAGGATACCTCCATGTGGAGAGGACAGGAGTAGATGGGGGAGACCAGTCAAAAGGCCAGTGCAGGGCTGGCAACGACCTGGACGTAGGTGGTGCTCGAGGAGATGGAGCAGAGAGGGGGTATAAGCTCTGGGAGGCAATAATGATGTGACCCCTGGCTGGATGGGTGTGGGTGGGGTTCTTGAGGAGGGAGTGGGAAGGTGGGGATTCTGAGGAGGGGTTAGGGAGGTCCCAGCCCTGCTGTGAACCTCTGGACATACCCATGGGTTGTCCAGTCTCTCTGGGCCTGGACCTCAGAGAAGAGGTCTGGGCTGGAGATACAGTCTGAGAGTTCAGTAGTTAGAAGGACTCCGGCAGGAAGTAACAGAAAGCTGGACTGTAAATGGCTCTAAAAATTATGAACATTTTCACAGGACGAGCACTAGGTAGGTGACACCTTAACAGCGTCCTTAGGTCCAGCCCTGTCTATGCTGCTCAGTGAACTGCCTCCCCGATTTCATTGTGGCTACAGCAGGCAGCATCCCGAAGCAGAAAGAGAACACTCTTCCTTTGTCTCTGTTTAAGAAATTCTTCTACAGCCCTCCCCAGGTGCACTGCCCCTGTTCCCCTTTGTTGGCCACCTTTGCTCACAGGCTGTCCAGGCCTGTCCCTGCCAGGGGTAGAGGAACCACAGTTGGTTTGAGCAGAGCTTTCCAAAGTGGGGTCCTTGCACCACCACTGGCAGCACCATTAGCATTGGCATTATCTGGGGGCTTGTTAGGAATGCAGCACCCACACTGGAGTGTGCGAGTGTGAGAACCATGAGTTAAACCAGTCAGGATCACTTTCCTGGCCTGGCTACAGGCAGCCTTCCCTGCTGGGGCCTCTCCTGCCTCCAACACTCTCTGTTCCCCTTCCCCCACTTTACTGCTCTCATTAGCTCTTACCATTATCTAGCAAACTCTGTTTTAATTTCTTCTCCTATTTGTTGTCTCTGCCTCCATTCCCACCCACCCGCCATGAATGTGCCAGGTGGGCCCAAGTGCAGTAGCGCTCCTAGATATTTGCTGAACTAAAGGAAGGGAGGAAGATCTAAACAAGATTGGGGTCTGTCAGCAAGGAAAAGGGGGTGAGTAGTGTTGGTGACCACCCAGCAGTGAACAATGCTGTTCAGCTAGAGTCACCAGTGGAAAGCTCAGGAACACCATTGAAGGCCAGTGGGAGGAGCAGAGGAAGCAGGGTGGAGGTCGCAGAACAGATGTTGCAAAAGAGGCTGAGGTGAGGAGACAGAGGGGCAGAGAGTGGTGTTCATTAAGATAGGCTGAGGGCCCTGACTGGTTACTCACCTGCTCTAGGTTTCTCTCTAAATGAGGATTTTGGTGGTGCCTAGTTCACGGTGATTGTGAGCAGTGTATAAGGCAGGTGTAATTAAACACATCCCGACACTGGGAGAGTGCTTTGTAAAGAGTAAGAGTCAGAGTGATTGAAGGCTCACTGTGTGTAAAGTGTTCTCAGGATTTTAATTTCCCTCTGGGATGTTTCAGGGGAACTTAAAGTAACTGCATGTGTATTTGTGGCTCGTGGTTCAAGAGCTTGGTCTTATAGTGATGAGGGTTTATCTGAAACCATGTGTCAGTGTTTCTGCACTATAAATTTCTGTGCTCTTTTTCTTTTTATGGAACACTTACTAAATGGCCTAAAGAACTTGTGATATCATTTTGGGCATGAAACTGCTTTCTGTGAAAAGCAGAAGTACAGGGAGAAGTTGGACCAGGGCAGCTTCCTTCTCCTCCCTTTTATCCCCCTTTTCCCAGAGGGTGCCGTCACTGGCGGGTGTTCTCCTTAGGCCTGCCTGGCGTATTAACTTCCTAAAGGAACGTTCTCTTTGCTGAAAGAGCTCCCTTTGCTTTGCCACCAGCACTCTGCCTGCTGTCTCTCAGAAAGCAGGAGATGTGTCTTCCTCACAATCATGTTCAAAGATACAGTGAAACTTATTTTATCCTTTAAGGAAGGACAGACTTATTTCTGAAAATGCTATATGCCAAGAAAAGAAAATATAATAAAAAAAAAGAAAGAAAATGCTACGGGCCGAATCTGGGCATGTCAGTGCTTGGGACCAGCCACACCGAGGAAGCCATCTGTAGACGGGGAAGGAGGCTCCCTCATGTCCCCTGTGGGCACGGCTGAGAGCTGAGGCGGGGGGCAGGACAGGGAGGTGAGAACAGACACCTCTGTCCACGCCAGCGCATCCACATTCTTCCTCACCCAGCCTCCTTTAGAATGGAGGAAGATGAACTTGGGTCCATCATTCTTCAACCTTTGATATTCCTGATGCCTAAAGTCATATTTGCCCACTGTTAAAAAAACAAGCAAGTGTTCCAGAGACACATACCACAGGGTATGAAATCTTCCCCAGTCACTGTTAACAAATGGCAGTGTGTTCTCACTTGGGATAAATTTTTACCTTTCTCTGCATTCACTCCCTAAAGTGCTCCTGATTAATTTAAAGGCCTACATGTAGACAGATGATGAAAATAAACTAGGTATATGAAATATGCTGTAGTAGTAATAAAATAATCCTTTATGCCTGATACTCTGTAGTTTCTGCTACAAATTGATTTTGTGTACATGAACCGTAATTGGAAGCAGGACCTCACAGCCAGTGCTGCTACCCACCAGGACGGTGCACTTTGCCCTGCGCTGCTGCGTTCCACCATTCAGCAGGCACACACTTACGTCCCCGTGCCCAGGCCCCATTCTCTCTTCTGTGATGAGATAGTACAGTTTTTGAGTGACTGATGGTCAGGCATGTATTTTTTTGACTTGTGTATTTAAAGAAGGAGGAATCCGGGTTCATATTCACAACCTATGAAATACAAAGTTCCCTACATGGCGCTACTTTTGGAAATGGGGTTAGTATTTCTGCTGGTGGGGAGTTTGGGGATGTTAGTTGGAGTTACATACTCATCTGAGATCTTTGAACTAAAGCCTCTGTTCTTCCCTCCTCCACATCAGGGGTTCTCAAGCTCCAGAGGCATCAAACCACCTAGAGGGTTTGTTAAAACTCAGTGCCAGGTTCAGTGCTAGGTCCCCTGGCCGGATCACTCAGTCAGTTAGAGTGTCATCCCAGTACACCAAGGTTGTGGGTTTGATCCCCGATCAGGGCACGTACAAGAAACAACCAATGAATGTATAAATAAGGGAAACAAATTGATATTTATCTTTCTATTTCTCTCAAATTAATTTTAAAAAAGCTCATGCTAGGTCTCATCAGCAGTTTTCTTTTTTAGCAAGTTCTGGGTGGGGCCTAAGAGTCTGTATCTCTACCCAGTTCCCAGGTAGTTCTCCTTGACCCTGGCTGCACACGGAATTACCAGCAGAGCTGTGCTGAAGACAGTTTCGGACTCTCTGGAGGTGGGACTAGAAAGAGAGCAGGAAATCTCCTTGTTCTACAGTATGTGAAGTTGAGAACTTTGCTGTGAAGGAAAACCTCTGTCCTCCTCAGGAGGGTGAGAGCATGTGAACTTGGAGCAGGTTTGAGTGGTGCAGACTGTGTTGTGGGTGAGGACTGTCACCTTAGCTCAGGAGACTTGTTTGAGAAAAAGCTCTAAGGAGGCCAGAAAGACAGTTGGTGAGAGAGGCTGAATTTGGACTTGAAACTGTCAAATCCAAGATCCGATTACTTTCCACTTCGAGCTGTTGCCTTCTCAGAGAAAAAGCCCCATAGCTGTGTATTGGGCGGTCTTGGTAGCCTGGGTCAGTCAGTGGGGCCTTTGTTGCCAGTAAGTAATCAGTAAACTTAAACTTTGTTTTGTGGTCAGGCTTAAAAGTCATTGTTTGGGCACAGGCTTCCTTTGTGATTGTCACTACGGAGGTTCCCTTGCTGGGTCCTGCCCCCTGCCATGTTTAGGCCCAGTCAGTGTGAGCGGTACTCAAGGAGAAATTAGGAGGACAGGATAGGTGTAGGTGCACGAGTACATGCTTTGAAACAAAGTATTTTTTTCTCTTTCATTCTGTAGCCTGTGATAATTCTCATGAAGGCTGTGGGTATTTGCAAAGGAGGCAAAGACAGTCCAAACCGTCTCTTTCCTATTCAGCTCTGTCTTACTCTAGATGTTTGAATGCTTTTATGGATTTCTGCTTTTGGAGCAGCATTCAGTGATAGTCAAGTCCTATTTGCTGAGCTGCCCAAAAGCACAGAGATGACAATTCGCATTCACGCTCAGGTTTCAAGGGCAGCCACCCTTTGTGGGTAGGAGCTCAGGTTCCACTCAGCTGCTTTATCAGGTGGCTCTTTGAACACAAAGGGGACAGGTGGATAGTCTTTCCAGTCGGGTATGATTATCTGGGAGAGTAAGGAGAGACCATGCTGGATGGAGCAGGTTACCTCCACAAGTGTTTGCTCCTCCCTCTCTTCTTTGCCTCCCCCAGCCCTCTCTCACCCTTCTCTTCTCACTAGTTTACAAAGTTCTATTTCATTCCAGCATTGGGTGGGTTGATTTACATTACTAAAATCCAAGAAAAACAAGGTTGCATTTTTTTTTTGCTGCAGGAAACACAAAGCCCTTTTATGAGAAAGTCCATCCTTATCAACCTGATTCACTCCAGCTGATGAGGATTGAAAAGACACTAAGTTGCCAGACACTTTCCTCTGGGTGATTTTATTTTTAAGATACATCCCTCAAGGAGCCTGCCTTATAATGCATTTCACAGGAAGTCCCAGTTAGTGATGCCTAATCAGCGCTCAGGAGAACACTGGGCTCTCTCACACACTAAGAACTTTGCAGTGGGAGGAACCTCGGCATTGGTGATACATGAGTAAGGAACCTGTTCTCATTGTTGGTAATGCCATTAAAGCAGTAAGAAGAAACTCAAAAGGAAATAACAAAATACAGATTTAAAAAAAAATATACAAAAAAGGGAGAAAACAAAAACCTCATCCAGCACTGTGTATCTTTTCAATCTTCTAGGCTTTTAAATTATTATTTATATAGGAGAGAGAAAACCAGGGTCACAATTTGCAGTTTTAACCTATTTTAAATCAATATATTTTCGGTTCTAAACTATTTTATTTTAAAAAAGATGCTATTTTTTTAAAATTATATTTTATTGATTATGTTATTACAATTGTCCTTATGTTTCCCCCTTTAACCCCCTCCACCCAGCACCCCCACTCCCTCAGGCAGTCCCCACACCATTGTTCCTGTCCACGGGGCATGTGTATAAGTGCTTTGTCTACTCTGTTTCCTGTGCTGTACTTTACACCCCCACGACTGTTCTGTGACCACCTATTTGTACTTCTTAATGCCCTCACTTCTTCACCCATTCCCCCACACACCCTCCTGTCCGGCAACCATCAAAACACTCTCCGTATCCATGATTCTGTCTCTGTTTTTGTTTGCTTAGTTTGTTTTTTAGGTTCAATTGTTGATAGATACATATTTTTGCTATTTTATTGTTTATGGTTTTAATCTTTTTCTAAAATAAGTTCCTTTAACATTTCATTTAGTAATGGTTTGGTGAGATGAACTCCCTTAGTTTTTTCTTGTCTGGGAAGCTCTTTATCTGCCTTTTGATTCTAAATGATAGCTTTGCTGGATAGAGTAATCTTGGCTGTAGGTCCCTGCTTTTCATGACTTTGAATATTTCTTGCCAAACCCTTCTAGCCTGCAAAGTTTCTTTTGAGAAATCACCTGACAGTCTTTTGAGAACTCTTCCCTATAGGTAACTAACTTCTTTTCTTTTGATGCTTTTAAGATTCTCTCTTTATCTTCAACCTTTGGCATTTTGATTATGATGTGTGTTGGAGTGGGCCTCTTTGTATCCATCTTGTTTGGGACTCTCTGTGCTTCCTGGATTTGCATGTCTATTTCCTTCAACAAATTAGGGAAGTTTTCTTTCACTATTTTTTCAAATAGACTTCCAATGTCTTGCTCTTTCTCTTCTCCTTCTGGCAGCCCTATGATGTGAATGTTGGGCCTCTTGAAGTTGTCCCAGAGGCTGCTTATGCTATCCTCATTTTTTTTTTGACTCTTTTTTTTTGTTGTTGTTTTGACTAGTTGTTTTTGGTTCCTTATGTTCCCAATCATTGATTTGATTCTTGGCTTCATTCACTCTACTGTTGTTTCCCTGTAAATTGCTCTTTATTTCAATTAGCGTACCCTTTGATTCTGACTGGATCCTTTTTATGCTGTTGAGGTCCTCACCAAGTTCCTTGAGCACCCTAATAACCAGTGTTTTGAACTTTGCATCTGATAGATTGCTTATCTCCATTTCACTCAGCTCTTTTTCTGGAGATTTGATCTATTCTTTCATGTGAGCCATGTTGCTTTGTCTCCCCATTTTGGCAGCCTCCCTGTGTTTGTGTAGAGCTGCTACAGCTGCTGTGTAGAGCTTTTAGGTAGGGCTGCTTTGTCTTCCTGTCTTGGTAGTGTGGCCTAATGTAGTAGGTGTCTTGTAGGGTCGAGTGGCACAGCCTCCCCTATCACCCAAGCTGGGTACTTGAGGTGTGCCCTTTATGTGGGCTGAGTACACCCTCCTCTTGTAGTTGAGCCTTAGTTGCTGTTGGCAGATCAATGGGAGGGATTTACTTAGGCCAGTCAGCTGTGAGGCCTGGCTGTGACCATTGGCCACCAACCTCTGCTATCTGTGGAGGGTCAGCTGTGCAGGGGCAGGCGTGCTCCGTTGTGGTCTGCAGCTGTCCACTTGTTGCGATAGCTCTGGGGTTTCCCAGGTGGTGCAGGCCAAGGTCATCCCCTACCTGTGTTTTGCCAGGGGCCATCCAGCCTAAGCTGTAAAGCAATCTGAAAAGGCTACTACTTGTGCTGGCCTTGGAGATTCCCAGGTGAAGCCAAGCTGTGAATCTAGGCTGGCTGTTGCTAGTGCCGGGCCTGGGGCTCACTGAGGCCAGCTGTTGCTCATTTGGTAGGCTTTCAGAAGTTGTGCAGCTTGAGCCAAGAGCAGCCATTCATATGGAAAAGCAGCTTGGGTGGGTCATAAGTTGGGTGGGGTGGAGTTTCTAGGGCTCTCCAAGATGGGTCAAACAGTTGGCCACATTGATGGAGTCTCAGATATTACACCAGCTTCCTGGCTTCGTTTGGGGAGGGCTCAGGAAAAGGACAATGGCCTCTTCTTACCTTGATGCCACACACCCCAGTTTCTGCCTGTATGTCACTGGTGCCTTTCAAGCTGCTACCCTGGTGCTGGAGCTTAGAGGCAGTGAGTCTGAACAGGTCATGAGTCCATGTGTGGGTTCTTTAAGAGGAACTGGTTGGGGCTCCAGAAGGTTCTTCCACTGACTCCAATGATCCTGCTGGGTTTTGCAGCCAGAAGTTGTGGGGACTTATCTTTCCAGCACTGGAACCCTGGGCTGCAGTACCTGGTGTGGGTCTGGGACTCCCCATTCTTTAGATATCCTTCCCCAATATTTATGTACCACATGTGGGTGAGGAACCAGCTCGTTCCATGTCTGTGCCCTCCTACCGGTCTGGATGGATGTGGTTTCCTTAATTCCATAGTTGTCAGATTTCTATTCAACTTGATTTCTGATGATTCTGAGTGATGGTTGTTCCATATTTTAGTTGTAGTTTTGATGTGGTTGTATGAAGAGGCAAGCCATGTCTGCCTGTGCTACTATCTCAACCAGAAGTGTTATTTATTCTTTGACAGAGGGAAAGGGAGGGAAACATCAATATGAGAGAGAAACAAGCAATGGTTGCCTCTCATACGTGCCCAACCGGAGCTGAGCACACCACCCAAGTATGTGCCTTGACTGGGAGTCAAACCAGTGACCTTTTTGCTTTGTGAGCTGATGCCCAACCAATTGAACTACACTCTCAGGGCTGTAACCTGTTTCAAATCAATGTGTTTTCAGTAGCGACATCAGTATATCTACTTCTGCTACATGTTTTTTATGGCTGGTTTTTAATATATGACTGGATTAGCTAGAATTTATTTGATTAAATCTTCTGTGTTTGGTATTTCAGGTTTTGCCTTTCTACTGTTACAAGTTTTATTGTAGCTGAATCTTCCTGAGCAATTTTTATTACTTCCTTAGGTTAAAGTCTTAAAAATGAAATTGTAGGGGTGACAGATACATAGAGTTTAAAGGACTAGAAAAGTATTGCCAGTTCGATAAAAGAAAAATGCTCTATCATTTGATTTCCCTTTTTCTTGTGTGTTTGAGTTGAAGTTCTTTTAAGAGTGCTACTGAATAAGGACTTCGGTGCACGTGTGTCCTCTGCATCATCACGTGAGTGTCTCCTGGCCTGAGACCCCCGTTCCTTAATCTGTGAGGTGCAGGTTGGCTCAGGCAGCCTCTAAAATCTTGTGGAGCCCTAAAAATGTTGTTTCTGTTGGCATTCCTTTCTTTTGTGGTGTTATCCTTTCTTATAATTTTCAGTTATATGCTATTCTATGTCATTAAATAGAAATAAACACTGTCTGTTTTGGTTTAACATTCTGTTTTTAAAGAGCCAAGTACAGAATATGTAAGCAGAGAAAACTTGGATGGGGTTGGGCAGAGTGAGAGCCTGAAGAATTTTCATTCTGTGTTGACTTTAAAGTTTTTCACACTGTCGATTGGTCTCTGGATAATTTAAAAAAATATGATAATCATAGACATTAGGGCAGTTCTACAGTTAACTTTATTCATCAGTGGTGGTTTGATACACCAAGGTTTAATGCTCATCATTTTAGAGCTTCTGGAATGTCTTGGTCCTCTCAAGATTGGATCCTAGGTATTATTTTAATCTAGGAACTGTTACCTCTAGATTTAAATCAGCTCTCAAAAAACAAAAACAAACAAACAAAAATAAACCAACCACGGGCTACGCAGAAGTGAGTCTTTCTGATCTGCCCTGGTGCTGGCAGGTGAGGGCCAAGGGGCATCATTCCCGCTCAGATGGCCAACCAGAGGCGTGACTGCCTGTTGTCGGCTCCTTTCCTGGGGTCCCCATGGGGAGGAAGCTCCTGCCGGAAGAGCTGAGGGAGCCTCCGAATGGAACCTGCCTTCTCCTAGGCACTCACCCATTCCTTCTCAGCAGTGTGTTCGTCTGGGTGTGCTTTGTATCTCCTTGGGCCAGGTATGGGCCACCAGAGGTGGATGGGAGAGGCCTGGTACTTGCCTATGGAGGCAGGTGCGTAAATGGAACATTAGGATGTATGTACCTAGAAGCCTACCAAGGAAAGATATTCTCTGAGTGAGAATATACCCTGAGGTTTGGGTAGTAGCCCCTATGTGCTTGAGGTGGAGCTGGTGGGGATAAGAGCTTGTTCTGGGTACAAAGATCAGGGTGCAACATGGCAGTTGGGGGAGTTGCATCCTAATGATATTGGGAGTGGGGGCTTTGGTCTTTCTGATGATCCTGGACTTGTAGGAGAGGGTGCTTTTTTGCCTTGTCATCTTGTTTCCTTCGGGTTGCCTCTGCCTCTGCCTCTCTTGCCCATATCAGAAGTTGCTTGTCCACCTAAAGCAAAACACTGGTGCCACTCATGGGCAGGGGCATCAAGATTTGTTTTGTTTCTGGTGATGACTTTGTAGGGTAGGCTGTCCTTAGTAGAGGATGTCTCCTCCAGGAGGACTTAAAGAGTGACACTTGGCGGGCTGTCTTTCCAGAGTGGCCCTTGCTACTGTTCACCCAGGTGTGCTTGCAGTGGGGCAGATAGGTTTGGTGTGCCTGCAGGACCAGCCGCAGGTGAGAGCTCTGCCGCTGCGGGCCAGGGTCTAGACATGTCTTTCAGGAGCCACCTTTGTTAGGATGGCTCCTGAGTGTGGCAGGGTGTGATGATGTGTCCACACGGTGCTGCTTATTCATGTATCTCCAAGCTTTAAAAACAATTTAAAACCAATTTTGGGGAGGGAGAGAAAGAAAGGAAGAAAGAAACAAATATCAGTTTGTTGTTCCACTTATTTATGCATCCACTGGTTGATTCTTACATGTGTTGTAATCAACTGAGCTACCAGACCAAGGCCTCAAAGCTTTTTTTTTTTTTAAAGCAGAATGACTTTAAGTTTTAAATCACATAGTGAAACTTCTGTGTTGGTTATGAACGGGTACCTTCTGATATACCCACGTGGGAGCCAAAGGCACAGGGAAAGAGTTCCAGGTCCTCAGCTGTGCTCATCCAGCACCTTGGGTTGGATGTATCTGGAGCATCCAGGGGCCTGCGGGTGGTTAGGTGCCTTAGTACAGTGATTTCGCCTGTTTCAAATGGCATATGTAGCTATTCTTTAGTAAAGTAAACATATTCAAGTCAGAGGCTTTACCATATTTTCTGGATCCCTTCCTGCTAGAGAGCACTGAAATGTGTGTCTTCCCAGTTCTTTTCTGTGTTTGTGTATAACTTCCCAGGAAACAAAACAAATATGTGTACCATGTCTTATTTATAATTGTGTAAGAGCTTATTTTTAGTGACAACTCATGACATGCCAGACCTTGTTATGAGCATTCTATGCCAGCCTCATTAATTCTCAGCCCAGGAGGGACCATTATGAGCCTGGACTTCTGTGGTTGGTGTCTTCTTAGGCAGGCTGTCCCTGCATGGCAGCACTGGGGTTCCATTTCATCAGGGGAGAGAGGGACCCTTTTCTGAGGCAGAGCATGGGATCCAAAAGGGCATTGCATTTCCCAGTGGAGAAGTGGGGGTCTGTTTACCATACAGGGGGGACATTAAAGTCTACTCCATGCAGCCACCTGCTCCGGGAAAAGCCAGCGTTCTTCCAGGTCATGGTTTATACTGGCCAAATGAAGTCCCACTGTAGTGCTGAACTGATTTAAGTCTCCCAGCAAGCCTCCCATTGACGCCTCCAGTTTCTTATCGCTGTGATGGATCACTCCTTTCAGAAGTTGGTGGTTCAACTGAAGCAAAATGTTTATTGAGTAAATATTTACTGAGCACTGGCTATGAACTAGGCACTATTGTAAGATAGGACAAGGGTCTGGGCCATTTTTACACTAAATAGTGGCTATGAACTAGGCACTATTGTAAGATAGGACAAGGTCTGGGCCATTTTTACACTAAATGTTATCTTTGCTAAATGTTAAAATGTAGCACAGTATTTTGCAGACCGGCTGTAAACAGGATAAGCTTTACTGGAATCCATCCTGATAAATGTAGCCAGTTGTAAAGAGGAAATCAATGTGTAGTTGACCAAATAATATATATAAGCAGTAGTTAACCTCTCTTTAGAGGAGGCATAGTTTATATATGAATTATCTTTTTAAAAATTAATTAATTAATTAAAAATCCTCACTTGAGGATATGTTTATTGATTTTTAGAGAGAGAGAAAGGGGAAGGGAGAGAGAGAAAGAAAACATCAATGGGAGAGAGAAACATCAATTAATTGCTGGCCATGCACACCCAGACCAGGGACCAAAGCCACAACCTAAATATGTGCCCTGACTGGGGATCAAACCCGGAACCTTTTGGTGTACGGGACAGTGCTCCAGCTGACTGAGCCTCCAGCCAGGTCTCCCCTGTCTACATGCTGCAAGTAAACAAAACTGCCTTGCAACAGCCAGGTCTTGTTTTTGAATAGAGCACCCCAAAGGGTGAACCTCTTGAGTTCAGTAACATTATTCTCACCTTGGGGTACAGCTTTGAGCAAAATGGAGGAAAATCCCAGTTTTTTCTAAATGTTTTAGATACACTGTATCTATGAAGTGCAAGAGTGTTCAGTAACAAAATAGATATTTTTTAAAGGTTATTTCATAGAAAAAACTATTTTCTCCATGCATCATCAAAAACATTATTCTAGAAAAAAGAAATCCTCCACCTGATGATTAGCCCCAGGAAAAAGTACGTATTTATGACATCAAATGTAAGTTAATATGACCGATGTTCAAAGCCTAACCTAAAATCCTTTGTGTACTTTATTACCGAAGGTTGTTTAGAATCACACTCAGAATCACTGCCTGATTGATGTGGTCAGTATCAATATCAGTGGTCTTCCAAAAAAGGTGAGAATAAAGATTTAAAATTAGCATTAGATAAGCTGAATTAAAAAAAAATACAGTGAATAGACTAAAACAATAGGGTAAAGTTGCATCTAAAACTTATTTTTAAATAAGTAAGGTAGGTGTTATAGTCTGATAACTGATAATGCCCCCAAAGATATCTAAGTCATAACCCCTGGAACCTGTGAATGTTACTTCATACAGCAGAAGGGCTTTGCCAGTGTGACTAAAGTAAGGGTCTTGAGATGGGGTTATCCTGGTAGGCCATAAAATATAATCACAAGGGTCCTCAGAAGAAGGAGGCAGAGGGGAGTTTGATGACACAGGAGGAGATGGGAATGCAACAATGGAGGCAAAGACTAGCGTGTTGCTGACACAGTCCAGGGAACGCTGGCGGGAAGGTCAGGGAATGGATTCTACCCTAGAGCCTCCAGTAGAAACCAGCCCTGCTGACTCCCTGGTTTTAGCCTGTAAAACTTTGAAACTCTGGCCTTCAGAAGTATAAGAGAATAAATTTCTGTTATTTTAAGCTACGAAGTCTGTGGCAACTTGTTACAGCAGCAACAGGAAGCTAATACTATAAGGAAATGTTTACTTGGTCCAAGAAAGAAAAACAGCCAGATTCAAATAGGAGATATAAGCTCAAAACATTTCAATAGATGTGGAGGGAGGATTGAAAATGGGAAGAAGACACCACTACCATTTTACACAGATACTTTTTCGAGAACGAATATAATATTTACCTAGGTAGCCGAATATCGGTGTGCTGTAATTACATGACTCGTGCATTTTTTTCTTTTTAAAAGTATACAGTTATGTATTTGCACACCCATGTTCATAGCGGCACTATTCATAATAGTCAAAAAATAGAAGCAGCTCATGCCTACACTGGCGGGTGAATGGATAAAAAAATGTGGTGTATATGTACCATGGACTATTATTCAGCCCTAAAAAAGGAAGGGGATTCTGACACATGCTACTACATGGATGAACCTTAAGGACATTATGCTTAGTGAAATAAGCCAGTCACAAAAAGACAGATGCTATATGGTTTCATTTATATGAGGTCCCTAGAATAGTCAGATTTATAGAAACAGGAAGTATTGGGTTGGCCAAAAAGTTGTTTCACTTCTTCCATAAAATAAAAGATACATTTTGGAATTCCAGCCAAGATAGAAGTGTAGGTAGATACACTTCTGCCTTTTTGCACAATCAAAAGACAACAACAAATTTAGAAACAAAAACCAACCAGAACTGCCAGAAAATTGAACTGTATGGAAGTCCAGCAACGATGGAGAAACATTTATTCAGACTGGTAGGAGGGGTGGAGATGGGCAGCTGGGGCAGAGATGGTGGGGCAAGGTGGTGGCTGGCAGTTGTGTGCAGATAAGTTGGGAGGAACAACTGGGGAACAAGAAAGACTGTGCAACCTAAGATTCCAGCGTGGGAAAAGAAAGCCTCAAGACTTCTGGCTGTAAAAACCTGTGGGGGGTTGCAGCAGGAGGAGAAACTCCCAGCCTCACAGGAGAGTTTGTTGGAGGAGCCAGCTTGTGGGGTCCTAGCATGTGCACATAGCTACCTACCTGGGAATCAGTACCAGAAGGGCCCAATTTGCTTGTGGGTAACAGGGGAAGTGGTTGAAAGCCCCCAGAGAGCAGAACAAGTGGCATTGTTCCCTCTCTGACCCTCCTCCACATACAGTGCCACAACGCAGCAATGTGGGTTGCCCCCGTCAATACCTAAGGCCCCGCCACTTACAGTGTAGCAGGTGTACCCAAAGAAATATGGCCCAAATGAAAGAACAGATCAAAGCTCCAGAAAAACAACTAAGTGATGAAGAATTAGCCAGCCTATCAGATACAGAGTTTAAAACACTGGTAATCAAGATGCTCACAGAAATGGTTGAGTATGGTCACAAAATAGAGGAAAAAGTGAAGGCTATGAAAAGTGAAATGAATAAGAATATACAGGGAACCAACAGTGAAGGGAAGGAAACTGAGACTGAAATCAATGATTTAGAGCAGAAGGAAGAAATAAACATTCAGTTAAAACAAGGAAGAAACAAGAATTCAAAAAAATGAGGAGAAGCTTAGGAATCTCTGGGACAACTTTAAACATTCCAACATCTGCATCATAGGGGTACCAGAGGGAGAAGATTAAAAGCAAGAAATTGAAAACTTATTTGAAAAAATACTGAAGGAGAATTTCCCCAATCTGACAAAGAAAATAGTTTTCCAGGAAGTCCAGGAAGCTCAGAGAATCCCAAAGAAGTTGGACCCAAGGAAGCACACACCAAGGCACATCATAATTACATTACCCAAGACTAAAGATAAGGAGAGAATCTTAAAAGCAAGAGAAAAGGAGATAGTTACCTACAAATGAGTTCCCATAAGACTCAGCTGATCCCTCAAAGGAAACCTTGCAGGCAAGAAGGAGCTGGAAAGAAGTCTTCAAAGTCATGAAAGGCAGAGACCTACATCCAAAATTATTCCATCCAGCGAAGCTATGATTTAGAATGGAAGGGCAGGTAAAGTGCTCCCCAGATAAGGTCAAGTTAAGGAGCTCATCATCACCAAGCCCTTATTAATATGAAATGTTAAAGGGACTTATCTAAGAAAAAGAAGATCAAAACTTTTATGAACAGTAAAATGACAGCAAACTCACAACTACTAACAACTGATCCAAAACCAAAACCAAAACCAAACTGAGAAAACAACTAGAACAGGAACAGAATCACAGAAATGGAGATCACATGGAGGGTTATCAGTGGGGAGGGGGCAGGAGGAGAATGGGGAAAAATATACAGGGAATAAGAAGCATAATTGGTAAGTACAAAAATAGACAGGGGATGGTTAAGAATAGTATAGGAAATGGAGAAACCAAAGAATTTATATAAATGACCCATGGACATGAACTAAGGGGCTGAGCAATGCTGGTGGGAGGGGCGTTGCAGGGTGAAGGGGGATAAAGGGGAAAAATGAGACAACTGTAATAAAATAGTTAATAAAGTATACTTAAAAAATAAAAGACATTTTTCATTTTCGCCATTAACTTTATTGATTTGCATATTTTGAGTATGTTGGGTATTAGGGTGGTATAACGATTATTCTCAATTAATTTTTCAATTTGATCATTATCAACTTCAACTTGTCTATCTGACCATGTAGCATCATCCAGTGAGAAATCTCCAACATGAAACTTTGTAAACCACTTTTGACACATTTGATCAGTCACAGCATCACCTTCTCCATACATTGCACAAATCTCTCTCTGTCTTTTTTTTTAAGATTTTATTTATTTATTTTTAGAGAGGGAAAGGGAGGGAGAAAGAGAGAAACATCAATGTGTGGTTGCTTCTCACATGGCCCCCACTGGGGACCTGGCCTGCAACCCAGGCATGTGCCCTGACTGGGAATTGAACTTGTGATGCTTTGGTTCGCAGCCCACGCTCAATCCACTGAGCTACGCCAGCCAGGGCAAATCTCTCTTTTTATATATTTTTGTTGTAGAGTTTATTTACTTTTAGACAGGGGAAGGGAAAGAGAGAGGGAGACAAACATCAATGTGTGGTCTCCCCTTGCACGCCCTCTGCTGGGGACCTGGCTTGCAACCCAGGCAAGTAAGTGCCCTGACTGGGAATTGAGCAGCAACCCTTTGCTTTGTAGGCCCGAGCTCAATCCACTGAGCCACACTAGCCAGGGCTGCACAAATGGTGTTTTTGTTTTGTTTTGTTTTGTTTTTGTGTTTCATTGAGTTTTTACTTTTTTTGAAATAATAAAGCATAGTATGTCAAAAATGTTGCATATTTTTTATCTTTAATATTAAAATGGCCTCACAAAAATTTACCAGTTTTGGTAAGTTTTTTTAAATGCACTCTTATAGGACAGCTGCCACAATACAATCAAATGAAGTTAAAGACAAGTAAGTGCTACTATACCCATCTTATAGAAACAAACAAACAAACTTTTTGGCTATCTTAATAGATTAGAAGTTACCAGGGCTGGGGAAAGGGGAGTGAGGAATTAGTATTGAGCTGAGAAGGATGAAAAAGCTCTGGACATGGATGGTGGTGATGGTCACACAACACTGTGAATGTACTTAATGCCACTAAGCTGTACACCTAAAAATGGTTATTTTGTGACATATATTTTATCACAATTAAAAAGATATTTTTTAAACATCTAATTTATTTTTTACAGAGGGGAAGGGAGAGAGATAGAGAAGGAGAGATACATCAATGTGTGGTTGCTTCTCATGGACCCCATACTGGGGTCCTGACCCGAAACCTAGGTACATGTCCTGACTGGGAATCAAGCTGGTGACTCTTTGATTCATATGCCGATACTCAGCCACTGAACCACACCGGCCAGGGCAAAAAAGATATTTTTGAAGTATACCTTCAGGCCCTGACCGATGTGGCTCAGTTGTTTGGGCATCGGTCCGCAAGGCAAAGGTCACTGGTTCAATTCCTAGTGGGGCACATGCCTTGGTTGTGGGTTTGGTCCCCAGCTGGAATGTGTACAAGAGGCAACCAGTAGGTGTTTCTCTCGTGTGTCTCTTTCTCCTTGCTTCCCCTCTCTCTAAAAGTAAATAAAATCTCTCTTTTTTTCTAAGTATACCTTCATAGCCTTTCTGAAGATAAAGTAACAATAGATATTAAAATGCTTCAGAGAGTGAAGGCATCGACAAAAGCAACCCCAGTTCTCCATCAGGGAGACGTGTCAAAAGCCATACATGCTGTCCACACAGTCTTTTACCTCATCACACCTGTGCTGTTACATCCAATTCATGGTTCTGTTTCACTTACTGGACCTACCACAGTAGTGAGCAAGCTAGCTGATTGCTCCTCCTACACCTGGCTTTTGGGACCACACTCATTTAGTCTTAACTTGCTGGAGTCTTCCTTCCAGTCTTTGCTGGTCCTGGGCCCTCCACTCCCCCTCTGTCTGCACTCATTCCCAGACTCACAGCTTTAAATGTGGCTTCTGTGCCAGTGACTTCAACTTCACATCTCTGGCCCTGCCCAGTCTTGCTTGAATGGGCTCATGCTTGAATGTCAGGTGGACATTTCATGCTCACATGGCTTTGAGTGCCACCTGCAGTCTCCCCATCTCAGTTAATGGCAATCCTATCCTCCCAGTGACTCGTGCCAAAACCTCTGTCTCACCCTACATTTGCTCTCTCAGGAAACCCTGCTGGCTGTACCATCAGAGGACACCTGGACTCCCATCATTTCCCAGGCCTCATCTACTACTCTGTGGTACGAGCCACCATGGCTCACTGTCTTGCTTTCCCTCCTCTTTTTTTTTTTAAAGATGTTATTTATTTTTAGACAGAGGGGGAGGGAGAGAGAACATGAGGGAGAGAAACATCAGTGTGTGGTTGCCCCTTGTGTGCCTCCTACTGGGGACCTGACCTGCAACCCAGGCATGTGCCCTGACTGGGAGTCGAGCTGGTGACCCTTTGGTTTGCACTCAGGCCCTCAATCCACTGAGCCATACCAGCCAGGGCTTCCCCATCTTTTCTCAATAGACAACTGAAAAATACACAGGAGGCAAGTCATGCTGTTCCTGTACTCAAAACTCTCCCGGGGTCTCTCATCTCATCTGATGCTGCTGACCCCCTACTCACTCTGCTTCAGATTCCCAGCCTCCTTGAGGATCACTGCATTCTACAGGCACCCTCCTCCTCGGGCCATTTACACTGGCCGTGCCCTTTGTCTGGGATACTCTGTCTCACGTCTCTTCTGCCCAGGGTCTCTCCTGGAGTTCAGGGTTCCCCACCACTTTCAGCCAGGTGGTTGGCAAAATTCAGTTCCTTGTGTTTGTAAGGCTGAGATTTCTGTTTTTTTGCTGGTGGTTGGTGTGCAACAGCCCTCAGGTCCCATTTGGCACCCTTAGGCCCAGCCATGTGACCCTCCCACAGCATGGCTGCTTGCTTCTTTTCCTTTGGGGCCAGCTGTCTGCTGTAGTTAGCGCATGCACAGAGTGACTGGCTCCTCACATTTGTGATGCATGGCTGTTTTTACCATGTAAGCCTTCTCTGCTCCTGCCCCCACAGTGGCCGTTCCTGGAGTAGCTGACAACACAGGAGGAGCAGATCACTGCCCGAGTCACCTGTAGTAAGACCCCCAGTTGACAGGCCCATTATGCAGTCCTAGCTTTTCATCAGCTTTTTAGTGAACACTTTTAAGTGTAAAGAAACGGTCAGGAGCCTCAGGTACTTGAGGAAAGCCCACAAGAAAGAGAGACACTAAACAAAAAAGAACGTAAAAGTAGAAAGCACTTAAAGGGAACAGTCAGTGCAGAGAGCAGAAAAAAACTTGGAAAATAAAGTTTGATTTATATTGTCAGATTAAAGAAGACATTACATTCAGAGAACTAGAAAGCACACTCAGAAATTAAACATGAAATAAGAGCATCCAGTTGAAGGATTGAAAGGTCAAGTCAAGAATATATCTGAAGCCCTGGCCGGGTAGTTTATTTGGTTAGAGAATCATCCTTATACACCAAGGTTGCGGGTTCAATCCCTGTTGGGGCATGTACAAAAATCAACCAGTGAATGCATAAATGAGTGGAACAACAAATCGATGTCTGTCTACCCCCACCTTTCCTTCTCTCTAAAATAAATTTTAAAATTTTAGGGAAAAAAATTTACCATATCCCAGAAAGTTCTTTAAAATGTAGAGAGAATGAGAGATAAAAGATAGGAAAGCACGTGACTGACTAGGCATACCGCCTGACAGCCTTGCTGGGGAGGTAGGCAGGGTTCTTATAAAAAGGGTCCTTCAGGAACCCTTCCTTCAGGGACTCTTCCAGGCTGTATCTCTGTCTGAAAGAGCTCTTCCTATGCACAGTACAGTGAGGAGAAAGTATCCCCAGCAAACAGGGAATTTTGCTGGTAGAGATGAGGTTCCCAGCAGCTTCCAGAGATTAAAACATGCCCCACACATACCATCAGGACAGGGCAGCATCAGATTCTACAACTCCAGCAGGAGTGAGATGAGGCTGGGGCAGCAGCCTTTCCAGTGCTGCAGGACCCATTTCCAACCTGCAACTGTGTACAGGCACCTGCCAGGGAGGGAAGAAGAGTGCAGGTGCTTCAGATAAGAAGGTTTTCAAGGTGCATACCACACACTTTTCCAGGAAGGAGTGCCTAGAGAACTGCCCGCACAGAGGAGGGAATGCAGGGGCAGCAGCCAGGCATGAGGCCCCAGGGGCCTGGTCTTGTGGGAATGGACTAAATGAGGCATGTAATTCTGCAAAGATGTTAGAGCAATAGGTGTGTAAAAATTCGGGCAATAAGAGGCAAGGGAATTGCTAAGTATAGGAAAAATTTACATAAGAAAGGCAGTGCTATAGTTCAAATGTGGTCTAGCAGAGAAGGATATTTATGTCATCAATGATGTAAACACTGCAGAAGACCTAGCCAAACTTGGGAGAGTGCTAATTTGTCTCTCTCTCTCTCTCTCTTTTTTTTACCATAGGAGGCCAAATTGCAACATGCAAATTTGAAAAGTCAAGAAATAGTGCCAGAAGCATATTCTCAGGCATGGAGGCAGTGAACACCGCCCCCCCCCCCCTTCCCAAAAGCTAAAGAGTAGAAAGCAGGGCTTCTCCATCAGGGCGAGGTGGGTGAGGGGAAGGAGCTGCTGTCTGGTTCCAGGTCTTGCAGCACTGACTTTCTGAACTATGTACCTGTGCTTTTGGTTTGTTTTTTCCTCCTTTACAGTTATTCTCATGGGTCTAGGAGTGTCCCTGTAAGGAACTAACCCTTCAGTTCTCTGTCACTGGCGGACATTATTCAGATAGGCTGAAGGGCACGCTGCCCTCCCACAGCCTGGCCTGGAGTCCTGTGAGCTGAATCACCCTTTATCCAGTTGGTCCCGCATTCCAGAAAAAAGCCAGAGAGGGTTCATTTTTATAGCTTCTTGGAGCTGGGCACAGGCCAGGAGTGACCCTGTCCAAGAGCTGCTCCCTTTCCCTCCTCTGGCACCCTTGGTTCTCCCCAACACCAGACATGAAATGCAGGAACAAGCAGGAGAGGCTTCTGTTTCCTGAAGTGCCACTGTTTCCTTAGATTAATGTGGTTGCATGAATGTTGAATGGTCGTGTTCTTTGGTAACTTCTGTAAATTCTTTTTTATTTCCTCAGTGTGTTTGCATAAAGTTTGATTGTGTCCAGTTGACTTTTTCTGAATATTCTCATGTGCATTATATGATTTTATTGTCTTTAAAATAAGACAGAAACAGCACTGTGAGTATACTAAAAACCGCTGAATCGTACCCTTTAAATTGAGTTATATATGAACTATATCTCCATAAAGCTGTTAACAGAACTAACTCGGAGAGTCAGCACTGTCCCAGACCCTGGCCTGTCTGCCGCCCACCCTACCCCACCCCTGCTGAACTGAAATCTGCAGAGTGGGTGTTGGACTTGTTGGAGAGCAGCGGTCTGCCAGAGTCCCAGTGTTGACAGAAGGAGGAAGAAAGCAGCTTCTGGTGTTGGAGGCAACCCACGGCCCCGTCCTAATAACATCAGGATGAGCTAGCCAATCCCTGGTCATCATGGCTTAGTAGGTTTGGCATCATCCCACAAAGCAAAAAGGTCACTGGTTCAGTTTCTAGTTGGGGCATATGCCTGGGTTGCTGGGTTGGTCCCTAGTTGGGGCTCTTATGAGAGGCAACTGATCAGTGTTTCTCTCTCTCATTGATGTTGCTCTCCCTCTCTTTCCTCCACCCTTCCCTTTTCTCTAACAATAAATAAATTAAATCTTTAAAAAAAAATAGGAGCTAGTCAAGCACTGGTGACAACTGGGTGCTGAGTAGGCTCCTTCCAGCGTTGTAGGGAGGCACAACTGGTGACGTTGCAGTACGTATTTCTGAAAGACAGAAATGAATTCTTGAACGGCGTACATGCCTCTTGGGAGGCGTGTGGAATGATCTTTCCTATGTAAGGCCAGTATAATGCTTTCGTTCCACAGTTTTATAAGCCCTACTCCATAAACTAGGGTTGGGTAATTAGTTCATCACCGGTGATGTAAAGAGCTATTTTTATACTTCAGCCAGAAAAAAACAGTTCCAAATGAGCACATGCAGTGTTGGAAAACCTTATTTTATTGTCATATTTGAAAATTCAAGTTTAGAAATAAATGTACCTTGCCTTTTAAGTTGGCCAAAAAGTAAACATTAGATGTATACTCTTAGGACTTTATTTTCCCCAGCAGGACCCAGTAATTCCAGGGGGTTAATTAAGGTGTTTAGGGAGACAACGAGCCTTCATTTTGTGTCCACACAGCTGGGCAATTTTTAACCATCTAGGTTATCTCTGAACGCGGTCTTCAAGCATAAATTGCTGAGCATAACCCCTGAAAAAATTATTTGCCAAGTAGAGGTTAAAAGAAAAAAAAAAATTCGGCGCTGTCCCAGGTCCTGGAGCCCTACCGTGACAGTTTCCTGCAGGCTTAGGAAATGTACAGAGGGAGCTCTTTCTTACTCAGTTGTTCTCTAGACAGTTACAGACAGAAAGTCACCGCTGCTGAGAAGGAAGCATGACTCATCTATCACGTGTGTCTGTCTACCTTTCAAAGGCCCTGAGAACATATTTGTGGCATTTCTTTTTTTTTCCTCTTCCTTTTTCTTTTTAAATCTAGGAACTCAAAACAGTGCCCATTCTGATGCGCACACAACTTTTTCTGCTTTTATATTAAGCATGTTACTATTTACCAAACAAACGTCCTTACATTTCTAAAAATCCTTCAGTTATCTCCATTAAAATGAACCAACCAGCAAAACCCGCACTCAAGTACATATCTACTTTTAAGAAAGTAGATATGGTTGTAGCCTCATCCACCCCTTTTTCTTCCTCATCTCTCCTTCCCACCATCTCCCAGAAGAAACCACAACCATAAAATTATCCTGAAAATCATAGCTCTATGTAAAATACTCCAGGCTTATTTCCAAAGGTGTCAGTAAAAAACGGGACATATATCCTTCCTGTCTCTTATTTATAAGCTTCAAAAATTACATGACATTTAGTCTTTTCTGGATTTATAAAAATGAGTTAGTTTTTGCTCCTCCATGAAATCAGCAAGGAAAGTTGGAAATGGCATCTCGAGTGTTGGTGCTGGCCAGGGCCCACGCCTGCAAGAGCAAAGCTAGAGGGAGCTTTCTGTGCCAGAGAGCTCTCGATGCCCTGGGCACTGGCCGGTCCCTTTAGGTAGGTGCCTGG
The DNA here is from genome assembly GCA_004024845.1 of Tonatia bakeri. NCBI lineage: Eukaryota > Metazoa > Chordata > Mammalia > Chiroptera > Phyllostomidae > Tonatia > Tonatia bakeri. Next base: position 158,010 of record PVIA01001647.1, read on the forward strand.
GGTGTGCAGCTCAGGGCAGCTAAGAGGACTTCTCAGAAGCAGCAGGGAAAATCCATGTATGTTTATTTAGGTGCTTTAATAGATGTCCTTAAAAAGAGGTGCAGGGGTTCCATTCAGGATGGCAGCATAGGTAAGCATGGTACTCTGAACCTCCCACAACCATATCAAAATTATGACTAAACTACAGAACAGCTATCTTCAGAACCTCCTGAAATCTAGCTGAACACAAGTCTTACAACTAAAGATATAAAGAAGATGCCACATCAAGACAGGTAGGAGGGGCTGAGATGCAGAATGGGTGGCTCCCACACCTATATGGGGCAGATGAATATTGAGAGGGATAGCTGGGCTGCGAATGTCCCCCTGAGGAGCGAGGGGTCTGAGCCCCACACCAGACCCCCGCCCAGGGTTCCAGTGCCAGAAAGAGAAGTCTCCATAACTTTCCCATAGTGTAAAAACTAGTGGTAATAGCCCTGGCTGGTGAAGCACAGTGGAGTGAGCATGGGCTGTGAAACAAAGGGTCACCAGTTCAATTCCCAGTCAGGGCACATGCCTGGATTGCAAGCCAGGTCCCCAGTAGGGGACACGTGAGAGGCAACCACACATTGATGTTTCTCTCCCTCTCTTTCTCCTTCCCTTCCCCTCTCCCTAAAAATATAAATAAATAAAAGCAACAAAACAAAAACAAAAATAGCTAGTGGTAATAGAGGCTGAGGGAGACAGAGGGCTTCTGGAGTCCCAGATGTTCCTCTTAAAGGGCCTATGCAGGGATTTACTTGGATTTGCTCACTCTGAGCTCCAGTGCTGCTTTTGAGCAGCAGCTCAAAAGGCACCAGGGACACACAGGGAGGAACTGAATTGTCTGGCATCAAGGTGAGAGCTGGAAGGGAAGCTTTCCCTCAAATAGAAGTGCTGGCAGGGGCTATTGTGCCTTTTCTGAGCCCTTCCCCCACAGAGCCAGAGGCAGGCACCGTATCTTAGTCTCCATCAACCTGGCTAAACCTGTTTGCTCTGCCTTGGTGATCCCTGAGACTCAGCCCCACCCAACTTGTAGGTGCACCCAAGCTGCTTCCAGGGGCTTTTCCATACAAATGGCCTCTCTATTTTATGCTTTGGAATTTCCTAAAAATCTCTCGAACAAGCAGCATCTGGCCCCTGCGTACTCTGTACCTCTGCTAAGTGACTCCAGGCCAAGCAGTAGTGGTGGCTGGCCTTGGTTTGCAGCTTGGTTACCTCCAAGCCCAACACAAGTAGCCATATGAGGATCTCTCTGTAGCTCATGCCAGGTGGCCCCAGGCAGGGCACAGGTGGTGGTGACCTTAAACCTCCCAGGAGGCCTCAGAGCCAGTGCACCCAGTGGACAGCTTCAGACCATGCCGGGTTACAACCCTACCACTTCCACAAGTGACACACTCAAGGGACAGAATCGGCAAGCACTAAAGCCCACTGAAGCAAGTCTTGCTCTGTAGGGTTGGCTCTTGCGTATCAGCGCCTCTGCTATAGTCACAGCCAATCCTCAATTCCAGTTGGCTTTGGGTGTCAGTCCCTCCTCGGGATGCCAACAGCGATCAAGGCTCAACTACAACAAGACAGCACACACATCTCACACGGGCACACCTGGAACACCCAGCTTGACTGCCTGGGGAGGCTGTGTCACTGTGCCCTACAGGACACCTACTAAACAAGACCGCTCTACCAAGTCCAGGAGATGTAGCAGCTCTACATAATGTCCCAAAAAACAAACATAGGGATATAGCCAAAATGTGGAGACAAAGAAAGAAGTCCCAAAGGAAAGAACAGGAGAAATCTCTGGAAAAAAAGCTAAATGAAACAGAGCAAGCAAACTACCAGATACAAACTTCAAAACTTTGCTTATAAGGAAGGATGTTCAAGGATGGTCTAGCTGGTGTGGCTCAGTGGATTGAGCACTGCCCTGTGAACCAAAAGGTCATTAGTTTGATTCCTGGTCAGGGCACATGCCTGGGTTGCAGTTCAGGTCCCCAGTTGGGGATGTGTGAGAGGCAACCTATCAATGGTCTTTCATGAATGAAAGAAATGGTATTTCTTTCCCTCTCTTTTTCTTCCCCTTCCCATCTGTCTAAAAAGAAATAAATAAAGTCTTTTATTTTTAAGAGGATGCTCAAGGAATTTAGAACTTCAAGGAACTTAGCGAGAACTTAAACAGCATGAAAAGGATACTGAAACCATGAAAAAGTAATGAAGGGTACACTAACTGAAATGAAGAATAAATTACAGGGAATCAACCATAGAGTAGAAGTAGCAGAGAATCACATCAGCGATTTGGAACATAAGGAAGCAGAAAACACCCAATCAGAACAGCAAAAAGAAAAAAGAATCCAAAAAAAGGAGGATAGTCTAAGGAGTCACTGCAACAACTTCACGCATACTGACATTGGCGTCACAGGGGTGCTGGAAGGAGAAGAGAGTCGGTGTTACCAGTGGATGAGCTCATACCTTCGGCTGGCCCCTTCTCAGTGAGCCAAGGCGCCTGGTGCTCGGCAGGCTGTGTGGAGCTGCAGGGAGGAGGGGGTACCCTTCTGCAGGTGGGGAAGGAGTCTGGAGACTCAGCTGATCACAGCACCTTGGCTGCGTAACTGCCCAGCCCAGAGGCAGTGGGAACCCTGGTAGATGTGGCCAGTGGCAGGGCACCCCCTCCCCCAGTCAGAGTGGTGGTTGGGCCTGGTTGCAGTGGAGCATTCACCTGGAGATGGCTGAGCCACTGCGATGTAGCCTGAGGCCCTGAAGTCTGGGAAGTGGGGCAATCTCAGATGCAGTGGAGTCAGGGGAGTCTCCCCCACTAGTGATCAGGGTGATATTTTTACACTGAGTGGGCTCAAAGCTAGAAGGATAAATGGGGGTCCCCAGACATGCCTGGAAAGCTGGAAAGGTGAATGGGTGTGACCCAACATGCTAACGACTAGAGGAATGAATGGATAGGGCCAGAGGTGCCAGAAGCTAGAAAGATAATTGGATAAGGGGAAAAGCCCTTGCCTACACCCTTCTGGTACCAGGTTAGAGGTAGGACCAAGGGAAGGCAGGCATGTGCACCACAGGAGTCAGAATGGCAAAGTGCTGAAACAAAGAGGCCTGTCTGTCTAGCTTGGGGAAAGAAGGGATTAGTTGGGAGGTGTACCCACCCAAAGCACCTAAAGTTTAGGAAGTTAAATTGGTTTTTCTGAGAAGGCAACTGGGGGGTCCTACACCCAAAAACATATCGGGGAACAAAGAAACAATTAATTGTGCTCTCTTAATTTTGGTTTCTCTCTTGTCACTCACTGTTCTGAACCTGCACTCCTTTTGCTGGTCACTCACTGCTTGGGATCTGCTCTCTTGCTTGTTGCTCGTGTCACTCATCACTCACTGCTCGGGACCTGCACTCAGACAGTGCACTGGCTTGTCCTCCATGGGCCATGTGGCCTTAGTAGCTAGGTGGTCCATGGCCTCCAGGAGGGAGCCTCTTTCTCGCTGACCTGGTGAAGGATTTGCTGGTGTGCTTGCATGCTCTCCTGTATGGGCAAGTGGCCTTGCAGTCCTAGCAGCCGTGTGGCTATGGCTGCACTGTCTCCACACACAGCCTCCAGGTGGGGGGGCCTGAAGCCAAACAGTGTCTGGGAACAAGCTGAGCTATCTGGATGACCACTTAGCAGCTGCCTTGGGCTCCAAAGGACAGTACTTTAAAATGGAGCAGAAACTCTGGGCACTGCCTTTTTGTTCTGGTCTTGCAGAGGATGGCGGGGTTTTGCAGAGATGAGCTTTGAGACGAGGAGTCTTCCATTCTCCAAGATGGTGCAGCATCGAAATAAAACCTTTTTCCTTTTATATCAGCACCTGCCTCATGAGTTTGGCTTTTGTGGCAAAAGGCAACCAAATCCTTCCCCCCCACCCGCCCCTTTTTTTTTGGTTTGGTAACGAGCAAGAAATTGAAAACCTATTTGAAAAAATAATGGCAGAAAAATTCCCTAACCTGGTGAAGGAAATAAAATACAAATCCATGAAGCACAGAGAGTCCCAAGCAAGAACTCAAGGAGGCCCACACGAGACACATTGTAATTAAAATGCCAAAGGTTAAAGACAAAATGATAATCTTAAAAGCAGCCAGAGAAAAGCATTTAGTTTTGTAGAAAGGAGCTTGCATGAGACTATCAGCTAATTTCTCAACAGAAACTTTGCAGGCTGGAGGGGAGTGGCAAGACATATTCAGAGTGAGGAAAATCTTCCACCAAGATTACTGTACCCAGCAAAACTATCATTTAGGATAGAAGGACAGATAAAGAGCTTCCCAGACAAGAAAAAGTTAAAGGAGTTCATCACTACCAAACCAGTATTGTAAGAAAATTTATTTATTTATAGAGAGGGAAGGGAAGGAGAGAGAGAGAGAGAGACATCAGTGTGCGGTTGCTGGGGGACATGGCCTGCAACCTAGGCATGTGCCCTGACTGGGAATTGAACCTGTGATGCCTGGTTCACAGCCCGCACTCAATCCACTGAGCTACACCAGCCAGGGCAAAAGAATGAAATCTTTAAAAAATATTTTTTATCCTCACCAGAGGATAGTTTTTTAAAAAAACTATTTGTTTGTTAAAGAGAGGGGAAGGGAAGGAGAAAGGGAGGGAGAGAAGCAATGATATACGAGAGAAACATCTATTGGCTGTGTCTCGCATGCCCACAACTGGGGACCTGGCCCGCAACCCAGACATGTGCTCTGACAGGGAATCCAACCAGCAACGCTTTCTTTGGTTCACAGGTCAGCACTCAGTCCATGGAGCCACACCAGCCAGGGTTCATCTTTTTAATTTTAGCCCAAATAGATGTGTATGTACCTTATTATTTTTTTTTAAGATTTTTATTTATTTATTTTTAGAGAGGGAAGGGAGTGGGGGGGGAGAGAGGGAGAGAGAGAGAGAGAGAGAGAAACATCAATGTGCGGTTGCTGGGAGACTTGGCCTGCAACCTAGGCATGTGCCCTGACTGGGAATCGAACCTGCGATGTCTGGTTCACAGCCCGTGCTCAATCCACTGAGCTACACCAGCCAGGGCTGTACCTTATTATTTTAATTTGCGTTTCCCTAATTGCTAATATTGACTTGAATCCTTTTAAATCTATTTAAACTTGTTTTATGGTCCAGAAGATAGTCTGTGTTGGTAAATATTCCAGGAGCATTTGCTTGAAAGGAATGTGTGTCCTGCTTTCATTGGCTAGAACATTCTGTAAATGTTAGGTAGGTTGAGGTGCTTACTAGTAGTATCACCATGGCTTCAGATAGGATAAGCTTTGTTGAAAATGTTATAATTCAAATGTGGTTGTCACAACAAGGTTCAGAAATGGGGATAGTTTCTCCCTGTGAAGTGCTGTGCTTTCATTGTGATTTCTGTGAGCCGTGCTTCTATAGTTGGAGTTAACTGTGGTTACAAAGCTTGTTCTGCTGTCTGCTCTAAATTGTCTTCACGTCTGTAGCCAAAACAATACAATTTGTTAGTAAATTTCTCATATTGGAATCATCCCGCAGGAACCAGCCCTGTTTGCTGGTAGCTGGTTGCAGGGTGGGTTCCCCCCCGCGGTGTTCCTGTAACTTGCTGTGTCCATTTGTGGGACAGAGTGCTGCCTTCCTGTGACTGATCTTGGCTTGGTTTCCAGGTTCTGCTAATTTTCCAAGAAAGGGCAGGTTCTTATATTCTAGTCCTATTGTTTTTTAATTTTATTTATTGATTTGAGAGAGAGAGAGAAACATCAATTTATTGTTCCATTTACATTGGTTGATTCTTGTATGTACCCTGACTGGGGATCGAACCCACAGCCTTGGAGTATTGGGATGACACTTTAACCAACTGAGCTACCCGGCCAGGCCCACAGTATTGCTCTTTTTTTGTGAAAGCTTGTGAATAGATAACTTTGGGCTTGGATCATTTGAACCATCACCAAATCATTGTTGATTTATTCTCCAAAGGAAATATAAAGTGTACATCTAAAAAATGTATACTTTGATTCATCTTTGCTCATTCTAACATGGTAACCTATAAAAGGGCCTCTTTAGTTAATTATTTGTAAAGCATTGGGTTAATGTTTCAGAATGAATGACTTGGTATTTTGTGTTCAGTTAGTAACTTCACTGTCAATTCTTAGAAACCGTAAGGACAACTTAAGTATGGAGTCCAGGTTAAATACCCAGCAAGATTCTCACTAGACATCACACGCTTTAGGAATGAAGGCTTTTGTGAGTTAAAGAGGGAGTTAGTCAGCTGTTTGAAGAAATCCCCTGATACGGGGACCTTCGAACCCAGGGTCTCAAACACCCAGGGCCTTGAGATGGAGGGATGGTGGCTGTCATCTCTTCCCGTTGTGGAGAGAGAAAAGGGAGGTGCCGTCTCTAGCTCAGGAATCCTGGACTGTTGGGGTGAGTTACCTTGAGCTGGTCCCGTTTCAGTCTGGCTTTATGTTGCATGTCGTCAACAAACAACGCTGAAAGGGCTGAATGTTACAGCATCTGCCAGCCTGCCTGGTGCTGCAGAGGCCCTGAGGAATATTTGTGGATGGTGGATGTGGGTTTAGCCTCAGCCAGGCCTCATGCCCACCGCAGACTTCGTTCTGATTCTCCACCTTTGAAACACACTTCCTACACCCTACCCCTAAGATACCACAAGCTGAAACCCTCCTACCCTTCTTGGTTTCCCGTGTGGTCCTTCCATCCTTTCGTGGTCACCTCTCCCTGGCTAACCGCCTCATCTTTTTTCCCCTCTCCCTCCCCACTATCTTCCACTTGCTTTCTTGCTCTTCTTTGCTCTTTTTGTCTTTTTTTCTTTCTCTTTAAAGTTTTCATTATGGAAAAGTTCAACTATATTCGAAAAAAAGTAGAGAGAGTGGTGTAATGCTTCCCCAGTGTCCCAGCCTCAGTGGCTCGATCATGGCCATTTGGTTACATGTGCATATCCATATATGTGCCTTAGTCCCAGGTTTTTGAGTATCTCTAAATATTTGAGTTATTATATCAGAAAAGCAATGTGCTGCCCTGGCCGGGTTGCTCAGTTGGTTGGGTTGTCATCCTGTACACCAAAAGTTTGTGAGTTCAATGCCCTGTCAGGCTAATACAGGAGGCAACCAGTCAGTGTTTCTCTCTCCTCCTGCTCCCCTTCCTCTTTCTCAAAAATGAATAAAACATGTCTTCAGCTGAGGGGGGGAAGCAAGGTGCTTAAATTAACAACAGCTCCTTAATATCTAATATTCAGCCAGTATTCAATATCCAGGATCACTATTCACATTTCTATCTTATAAATATGACTTTTAAAAAGCAATTTATTTGAATCAGAATGCCAAAAAATCCTTACGTGGAGGCAATAGGTTGATATGTCCTAAGTCTCTTAAAGAAGGTTTACTATTCTCTGTATCCTTTCTTTTCCTTGAAAATAGCAGGTCACTTACCTGTTTCTTTCAAGGTCCTCCTGCCTTGGGCTTGCTGGCTACATCCTGCGATATTGTTGAAACATGTTGCTTTAATCATTGTATTTCCTGTAAATTGGTAGTTGGATTCAGGTTTGATTTGGTGGTGTCACATACTTCCATCAGGAGGCACTTGGGTCATTGATCGTGTCCATTACTTCATCAAAGAATGCAGGTTGGTGACATTCTAATCCCATCATTCCTTCTTCTATTATTGGCTGGATCTCTCCTTAAAGAGACACTTCCTCACATGACTATTGCTTAACCTGAGCGACAGTGTGTATAGCAAAGGCAGGGTAACTGCTTGGTTCTTTTCCTTTATTAATTTTTACAATGATAAGTTGGTTCACCAGCATCCTCCAATGATGAGTGGTTATTTTTCACTGGATTTTGCTTTCATTGATTGAAATGTGATGTGTTTCAGTCTGTTGTATTTTTCATTCTCATCAGTGTTTATATTGTCTCATTTTTGTCTGTGAAATCCTGTTTAGGTTGGCTCCTGAGTTCTTTGATGTGACCTAATATAGTCTTTGATAGCTGCTTTGCTTCCAGGTATGACAATATATGCCAGGCTCAACTAGCTATGTCCTGGCATTTCTACAAGGGTCCTGACTCCTTTTAATGAAAGTGCAATTTAAATGCCATGACCTAGCTGCTACAGGTGCTCACTGTTAATTGCATAAATTAGTTTTTATTTTGTTTTTAATACATCATGAGGGATACCTCATAGTGATGTGGAGGATCCCAGGTCTCAACAACACTTGAAATAATGGAATTAGAATATTCCTGTGTTGCTGCTGAGAAGTATAAAGATAATATAATTTTCTTTTATAAAGTCACTTGATTTTTCACATGGCTATTCAAAGGATTTTTTTTCCTTTAAAGTTCAGCCCCAGCTGGTGTGGCTTAGTAGATTTTGAGCACTGGCCTGCAAACCAAAGGGTTGCCAGTTCGATTCCCAGTCAGGGCACATGCCTGGGTTGCTTGCCAGGTTCCCAGTAGGGGGCATGTGAGAGGCAACCACACATTGTTGTTTCTCTCCTTCTTTTTCTCCCGTCCTTCCCCTCTGTCTAAAAATAAATAAATAAAATCTTTAAAAATAAAGTCCAAAAAGTTTACCAGATTAAGTCTTGGAGTAGGTATTTTGGGTTTAGGAGTTGATATTTTTAGGTACCTTTTGTAGTCTTTCAATATGTAGTTAATTTTTTTAGGGAAGTTTTGTAAGTCTAGGTTTTAAAATTTTTTATTCATTTATTTATTGTATTTTTTCCACTACCACTTATCCCCCTGGTACCCTTTTCTACCTCCACCTCCCCCCACAATCACCAGCCACACTGTTGCCCACGTCCATGAGTCTTTTGTTTTGATTTTTCTCAGGGACTTCTGTTGGCCATCCTGATATATCTTTGCCTTCATTGTTTGTCATTTTCTCTTGAATCCTTTTTATCTCTTTATTGATTTATATTTTAACAGATTTTATCTATTTATTTTAGAGAAAGGGGAAGGGAAGGAGAAAGAGGAAGAGATACATCTACCAGCTGCCTCTTGCACACCCCCTACTGGGGACCTGGCGCACAACCCAGGCATGTGCCCTGATGGGGAATGGAGCCAGCGACCTGTTGGCTCCCGGGACGGTGCTCAACCCCCTGAGACACACCAGCCAGGGCTATTCATTTATTTTTAAGACTTGTTGGAATGTAATTTATGTACCATACGATACACCCACTGTATACAAATCAATGAATTCTAGTAAATTTATAGTTCTGCAGTCATCACTACAGCTTAGTTTTAAAGTATTTCCACACCCAAGAAAGGTCTCTTGTGCTATTAGCAGTCAGTCCCACTTTCATCCACAATTTCCAGGCAACCACTCATCCGCTTTGCATTTTTATAGACCTGTCTTTTCTGAAATTTCCTGTAAATGAAAGAATATAACTTGTGGTCTTTTGTGTCTGGCTTTTTTACTTAGCTGAATGTTTTTGAGGCTCATTCATGTTGTAGTATGTATCAGTATTTCTCTCCTTTTTTTGGCTGAATAATAGTCTATTGTATACATAGGTCACATCTTATTTGTCCGTCCCTCAGTTGATGGACATTTGGATTGCTTTTGCTCTTTTCCTGTTATGAATAATGCTGCCTAACTCTAAATATTTGCACATCTTTTTTTGGATATTTTTTTCTTCTTGGGTGGATACCTAAGAATGGAGATGCTGTGTTGTATGGTAAGCTTATGTGTAACTTTTCAAGAAACTGCCAAATGATTTTCCAAATTGGCCAGACCATTTTACATTCCTCTTAGCAATATATGAGCTTCCAGTTTTCCCACATCCTTGCCAACCCTTGTTACTGTCAGTACCTTTGATTACAGCTCTTCCAGTGAGTGATAGCTCATAGTTTTAATTTGCATTTCCCTAAGAACTCATGATCTTTGTTGTTGTTTTTTTAATTTTATTTATTTATTTTTAGAGAGAGGACAGGGAGGGAAAAAGAGAGGGAGAGAAACACCATCTATCAGTTGCCTTTTGCATGCGCCCTGCCAGGGACTGGACCTGCAGCCCGGGCACGTGCCCTGACCGGGACTCAGACCGACGCCCCACTAACAGCGCTGCACTGGGCAGGGCAGGGCTCATGATCTTGAGAATCTTTTTGTGCGCTTATAAGCCATTTGTATATTTTCTTTGGTAAATAACTTTAAATCTTTATTTTCTCTAATCTGTGTCTGTTAGTTTTACTACTGGTGTCTTTTGAAGTGCAAAATTTTTAAATGTTGATGAAATCTAGTTTATACTTGGAAATATAAATGTATCTTCTTTCTGAAGAGTTTCATTATCTATAGCATTCATGTGTGAATTATCCTACTTACTTTTTATGATTTTTAGATCTACTTGCTCAACTTGTTTTTCCTAAGGAGGCTACACAGCTGTTGGAATGGATGGGTAGATCTATGCTATGTGTAATAGTCTAGATACTGGCTAGAATAATATCTAAAATGTCAACACTGATGATCTTTCCACCCAGGAAACGTGGTTGTTGACTTTTGAGAGCAGGATTTTTTAAAAATATATTTTACTGATTATGCTATTACATCGTCCCATTTTTTTTCTCTCCTTTATTCTCCTCTGCCTTGTAATTCCCCTGCACCCTGTACTGCCCCCTCTCACCAGCATTCCCCCACCTTAGTTCATGTCCATGGATTGTACTAATAAGTTCTTTCACTCTTCCATTTCTCGTACTGTCTTAACTATCCCCTATTTTGTACCTACCATTTATGCTTCTTATTCCCTGTACCTTTTCCCCCATCAACTCCCCTCCCCCTTCCCTCTGATAACCCTCCGTGTGATCTCCGTTTCTGTTCCTGTTCTGGTTGTTTGCTGAGTTTGTTTTGTTTTTGGTTCAGTTGTTGATAGTTGTGAGTTTGTTGTCATTTTACTATTTATAGTTTTTATCATCTTTTTCTTAGATAAGTCTTTTTAACATTTGATATAGTAAGTGCTTGGTGATGATGAACTCCTTAACTTGACCTTATCTGGGGAGCACTTTACCTGCCCTTTCAGTCTAAATGATAGCTTTGCTGGATAGAGCAGTCTTGGATGTAGGTCTTTGCCTTTCAGGACTTGGAATACTTCTTTCCAGCCCCTTCTTGCCTGTAAGGTTTCTTTTGAGAAATCAGCTGACAGTCTTATGGGAACTCCTTTGTAGGTAACTGTCTCCTTTTCTCTTGCTTTTAAGAGTCTCTCCTTATCTTTAACCTTGGGTAATGTAATAATAATGTGCCTTGGTGTGCGCTTCCTTGGGTCCAACTTCTTTGGGACTCTCTGAGCTTCATGGACTTCCTGGAAGTCTATTTCCTTTACCAGATTGGAGTTCTCCTTCATTATTTTTTCAGATAAGTTTTCAATTTCTTGTTCATCCTCTTCTCCTTCTGGCACCCCTATGATTCAGTTATTGGAACATTTAAAGTTGTTCCAGAGGTTCCTAAGCCTCTCCTCATTTTTTTTTTTGCATTGTTGTTTCTTCATTCTGTTTTGGTTGAATGTTTGTTTCTTCCTTCTGCTCCAAACCATTGATTTGAGCCCCGGTTTCCTTCCCTTCACTGTTGGTTCCCTGTACATTTTCCTTTATTTCACTTTGCATAGCCTTCACTTCTTTCTCTATTTTGCAACCACACTCAGCCAATTCTGTGAACATCCTGATTACCAGTGTCTTGAACTCTGCATCTGATAAGTTGGCTATCTCCTCATCGCTTAGTTCTATTTTGGAGCTTTGATGTGTTCTTTCATTTGGGCCATATTTTTTGTCTCAACACACCTGTTATGTAGTAAGTGGCGAAACTTTAGATATTTGTCAGGGCAGGGCAACCCACGTTGCTTCTTTGTGGCACTGTATAGGGAGGAGGGGTCTGGGAGGGAACAGTGTCACTTGCTCTGCTCTTGACTGGTTTTCAGTCACTTTCCTCACTACTCGCCTGCAAATTGGGTCCTTCTGGTGCTGATTCCTGGGTGGGTGGGTGGGTTTGTGCACATTCCAGAACTCTATGGGTCTCTGCAACAGACTCTCCTGTGAGGCTGGGAGTCTCTCCATCCACTGCAGCCCCCACCATTTTCTACAGTCACAGGCCTTGAGGCTTTATTTCTCCTTGCTGGAACCCTGGGTTGCACGGTCTGTTTTGCTCTCCAGTTGGTCCTCCGCAGTTTATCCGCATGCAAATGTGGGACCGCCAGGTTCACCAGCCACCACCTTGCCTGCCCAGCTCCTCCAGCTGCAGCCTTGCTGCGAGTCCTCTCCACCCTGGCTGCTTATCTCTGCCCCTCCTGCTGGTCTGCATGAATGTTTCTTCAACTGCTTGGTTGTCAGACTTCCATACAATTTGATTTTCTGGCAGTTCTGGGGTTTTTTTTGTTTCTTTTAGATTTGTTTTTGTCCTTCTTTTGGTTGTGTAAGGAGGCAAAGTGTATCTACCTATGCCTCCATCTTGGCCAGAAGTCAAGAGCAGGATTTTATTCCATGACTTGTGGTCCCAGGTGCTATTGGTACCTTCTCCTAGGATACCACCTTTTCTCTGTCTGGAGCTGTTGGTGGCCTTTTTTTTTTTTTTTTAATATTTATTGATTTTTGGAGAGAGAGACTGAGACAGAGAGAGAGAAACATTGATTTGGTGTTCCACTTATTTATGCTTTCATTAGTGAGTATTTCCTGACTGGGGATCGAACCCACAACCTTTTAATACCAGTATGACACTTTAACCAACTGAGCTATCCGGCCAGGGCTTGCTCCCTTTGGATCAGAGGAAGCAGTGGCTCTTAATTTCAGCACCACACCTTGCAATTAGCCTGCTTCTCTGAATGTGGTGAAGGGTCAGGTGCTTGATACACCCCCAATTTTGTAAAGGCTTGGGTAACATATTCTCACTTGGCAATTGCAGGTGAAGGACTTAACGAAATACTTGGATCCCAGTGGGCTCGGCGTGATCAGTTTTGAAGACTTCTGCCGAGGGATCACAGCCATCAGAAATGGAGGTCAGTCATCCCCACTCTGTGCTTCCGTTGCCTCACCCCTCCTCCCTCCCCCACTGTCCTTCCCTCTCACTGAGCCACTCCCGATCAGTGACCCTTACTCCTCAGACTCCTTGTGCTGAGCTTGACTCTTCCCTTCTCTTTGAAGCCCCTAAAATGCCCTAGGTTTCAGGACGCTCTCTCTTGTTTCTTATTCTTTGGTCCTCACACTCCCTGTCTTCCAGAATCGACTGACTCAACTACTTGTCCATAATGTTAGAAAACTACTGCCATTTTCCCCACGTAGTTTTTAATGGAAACTTTGAAACATACGGAAGATGCACACAGTGCACACCCGTATGCATCGTATCCGTCACATGTATTCTGCAGACAGCGTTTATTGTGTCTGCGTTATCCATCCATCCTCCCATCTGTCCAGCAGTCTGTTCTCCTTTTTTCTGATGGGTGCACTTCAAATCAGTGCACTCCCACACGCGTCAGCCCAAATACCGCCACATGTGCATCAGTTATTACCGAGAGTCGGTGTTTGTAGGCTTTTTTTCAAATGGGACATTTTTTAAAAATATTTTATTTATTTGTTTTTAGAGAAGGGAAGGAAGGAGAAAGAGTGGAAGAGAAACATCAGTGTGTGGTTACCTCTTGTGTGCCCCTTACTGGGGGCCTGGCCTTGTAACCTAGGCATGTGCCTTGACTGGGAATCGAACTGGTGACCCTTTGGTTCACAGGCCGGCATTCAGTCCACTGAGCCACACCGGCCAGGGCTGTTTGTAGTCTTTTTTGAGTAAAAATATACCTACAGTGAAACCTTAAGTGTACCATTGTGTGAATTTTGACAAAGCCTTATGTCTGATAATACAAATTGTTATCAAGAGTTATTGTCATTACCACAGCCAGTTACTCTCATGGCCTTACAGTAATCCTTCCTTCCTTTTGGTACCTTCTTCTTCTTTTATTTTAGATTGTATTTCTTTTTAGAGAGAGGGGGAAGGAGAGGGAAAGAGAAACATTGATGTGCGAGAGATACATCGATTGCTTGCTTCTCACTTGCCTCCAACTGGGCACCTGGCCCTCAACACAGGCATGTGCCCTGAGTTGGACTTGAACTGGTGACCTTTCAGTTTGCAGGCCAACACTCAATCCACTGAGCCACACCTGCCAGGGCCCTACTGGTACCTTCTTTGCTGATTTTTGCCACCATAGATTTGTTTTGCAAGTCATAGACTTCATGTAAATAAGATCATCAGTATCTGCTCTTTTTTCTGGCTTTTACCTGTGTGTGATGTTTTTGAGATTTATCCCTGTTGTTTTAAGTATCAGGAGCCTGTTTTTCTGTTATGGAGTAGTGCTCCATCGTATGCTTGTACCCCAGGGGTGGACACTAGTTTGTGGATAGGATATTCCCTGTTTGGGACTATGTATAAAGCTTCAAGTGACATTCGTGTGCCAGTCTATGTAGACACATGTTTTCATGTCGTTGGGGCCTGTACTTGGCAGTGGGGTGACTGGTCACATGCACATGAGTTTAGTTTCTTACAAAACTGTCAGGTGTTCTTCCAAGTGGTTGTACCATTTCACTCTCTTACCAGTTGCCCATACACTCTCCTCTTCAAATGAAACTCTGAAACTGTGAGTAGACCTTTCCTTCTCATTCCCTGTCTTCAGCCAGGTGGTGTGGGGGTGACAGTATTGGGAAGTCACTAGTTGCAGGCCTTTTCCCTCCCTCCTGCACCATGTTGAAGAACGAGGGACATAAAGAGACTCAGCAGGACCCATTCTCATCCTGGTGGCTCCATCAAGGGGGTGCCCTTGGATCCAGGGTCTTATTAGCAGTTGTTGATGGAGTCTCACCTGTCTTGTCTGTCACCTCCCCAGCAGTGGCACGTTTGACCTGGGTTTCCTGAAACACCCAGATGGCTATGGGCAGCATTCTGTGTGTGGAGCCCTGTGTGTTACTGCTTGTCTTCTCGCCCAGTCAGTGCACATGTGGGAACACCAGCACTGCCCAGAGACCCTGTGGTGGGCCCGAGGTCAGGGTCCTGGGCGTACAGAGCACACAGTGAGGGAGGGAACAACAGGGGAGGTGCTGCTGCTGTCATTGTGACAGGTTGGGGGTGGGGGCCAAGCCGTACAACCTTACCCACAGGGGACAATGGCATCACTGTTCCCTGGAACTGAAAACCAAAGGGACCATGAGGAGCTCTGGGCCTTGGACGTGACCCTTGTGTTCTCTGCACCTTCCAACCAGGGGTTGAGACTGGGCTTCCTGGGATTCAGGTGGTTGAGGATCCCAGATTCCTTTCAAGTGTCAAGCTGGGAGCAGCAGTGGCAACTGGGCCCCTGGGTGTGGGCTGGAAGGAGCCCAGGGCAGTGGCCAGTGAGAGACGATGCTGGGACCATCTATGTGGCTCTGAGGTCCTCTCTAGGCAAAGTCCAGGTTAGTTCTTTTGGGCCACAGTTAGTGTGAAATGGAGCAAGCTCCTCTGCCGGAGTTCCTGGGGGGTTGCGTCCTGAAAGTCAGCTGTGCTCCCAGAAAACTTGTGACCCAGGCAGATGCAACCCAGTCCGCGGTAATAAATTCTCCGGCCATTGACCTGCCTGGTGTGGGAGAGGAGCTGTTTTTGCAGAGGCTAATTCTCTATCTGTCAAGCAGGAGGGATTGCTGGCTCAGATGACCTGTTTGGTCATGTTGTAGGTTGCATATGTCTTATAGTTTAGCGATTTAAGGTGTGCTTAGATATTTATCAATCCAGGGAGAGCAAATGGTTGCCTGAGAATGACCTGTCTCTTTCAGTCCCAAGCTTTCCTTAATGATTAACCATCTACCCTGATGCTCTGAGACAGGGCCTCTGCCTGTACTCCCCAGCCCTCCGCCCTCTTCCTTGCCTTTGCCTGGGATGTTCTCTCTGGGGTACTCTCTGTCCTTCTCAGGGGTTAGCAGTAAGGAGCCGAAAGCAAGGCCCTAGGAGGGATTTTGGGTTCTCTGTCTGTGCCTGGAGGAGTTGGCCAGGACTCTTGTGTCTCCACTAGAGCTCTCTGCAGCCCACTCTCCCATTTGAACCTCTTCCTGGCTCACCTGGCCTGGTACATCTGGTCTCTCCCCAACCCCCAGGCACCCAGTTCACTGCAGCTGCACCTCCTTCTGTATGGGGAAGCAGGGGGAGCAGCCCCCTGCTACTGTGAGCCTCCAAATCAGTTCACTTCGGGGAAGTCCTGCCTCTGGCCAGCCCCCACACACCACTGAGCCCCACTGGGGTCGTTCGAGTTTCTTTGTCTTTTTATTCTTTTTGGTAATATTTCTACTTTGATTTAATTAAAATCACCCCCCATCCCCCCACTCCTTCACCAGTTCTGGAGTTAGCATGGATTCTTCAGCAAATGGTGCTTGTTTTTTCAATGGCAAGTGGTGGGTAGTGGGATAGAAGCATCTTCAGAAGGCGAGGCCTGGTCTCAACATGGTACCACATTGTGGGTTGCATTGTAGGTGGTGTCCCCCACCCTGCCCTGAGTTTAGCTTGTGCAGAGCAGACCCCTGCTCCTGAAGTGAGGGGGTGGACCTTAGGCCCTGGAGGACAGGCTACTGCTGGGGTGTGTGGTTGATGGGGCAGAGAGGTTGGGGGCCTTGGACAGGGTTGGTGAGGGGGGTGGCCTGCCAGCAGGTGGGGCCGGGTCCTTGAGTGGGTGCACTGAGGGGAGGCTTTAGTGGTGAGAGCTTGAATCAGGCTGGATGGAGGGCAGCAGCCAAGGGAGGGCACAGTGAGACCTGTAAGAACTGTGGGTGTGGACACTGTGGAACTGGACTGTTCCAGCCGGACTCTTCTCAGACTCTGGGAAGCACACAGTCCCCTCCCCTTGGGAGCTGGTGTCCTACTGGAGGACACCCACAAACAGTGAGTCAGTATAGCTACAAGCAGTGACAGGAGCTCAGGAGGAGGGTGAAGCCAGAGGTGGTCAGTGGAGGCCTCCTTGAGAAAGTCTGGGAAGGGGTAACAGGGTGCAGGTGGGGGCCTGAGGGGAGGATGCCCTGCACGTGTGGGAGCCAAAGAGGTGTCAGTGTGGCTGGTTTGGGCAACCAGGATGTGAAGGTATGAGCATGGCTGGGCTGTGGCCGCTGTGGGAGGACTTGACCTCACCAAGAGGCCTCCCAGTTCAACCCCAGCCCCAGGCTCCCTTTGGAAGGGCTGTTGAGCGGCTCCTTGGCTCAGTGCCAGAGGGCAGGACTGTCTCTTGGAGTGACTGGCTTGGCGGAGGTGGTGCTGGTGGAGACACCCCATCCTGAGTGATCGGTGTACCACTGGTCCAGCTCAGGGCTGTGGGGCTGGCTTTACCTTTTTGGTTATTTGCAAATGTTTTTGTAATTTGACTTCTTTTTTAAAGATTTTAAAATTTATGTATTTTTAGAGAGGGAAAGGGAGGGAGAAAGATAAACATTGATGTGAGAGAGAAACATAGATTAGTTGCCTCTCGCACACCTCCAACCTGGGACTAGCCTGCAACTCAGGCATGTGCCCTGACCTGGAATCAAACCAGTGACCTTTCACTTTGCAAGATGATGCCCAACCAACTGAGTCACAAGAGTCAGGGCTGTAATTTGACTTTATCATTTAGCTTTTGTTTGGAAAGGAGAGTGAAAATAAAACTAGGGGAAAAGCAAGTCAAAGATGATTTTGAAATGTTATTTAATAGCATTTGGAAGAGTGAAAAGCATGGTTACTTGAACTGAATTTCAGCTCAAGTTCAGTTTGGGTCTTCCCTCCAGTGTGCCATCATAGCCGCACACAGCTGTCTGGTCTGTCAGACTTTTATTCTGCATCCAGGAGTGGCATAGCAAGTGACTTGACGTATTGACCCAGTTTGCAGGAAAAGTGCATGAGATTGTTACTGTCATAACCACAGGCCTTATTTCAGGAATAGAATGAGATAGAGAGGGAATTGTTACAAATAGGCCATTGCTCTGGCTTGTTCCCTTCCCCCAGACTGTGGAAGAATGAGATAAATGCACATTAAAAATTTCCACTGTTTTAGTTTTTATAGAGAAAATTGATAGAAGAGTCCTATTTAGTCCCATCAAGAATATAAAAATACCAGATAGACGTTCACATCTTCCTCTTTGCCATGTGAGGCAAGACTTCTGGATCATATGCCCACCACTGGAATCTGAGCACATGTCTGCATGTCTGCAGTGATTGGCTAAGTTTTAAGAGTTTGAAATTCTGTTTCAGTTTTTGGAAGTGCAAGCAAGGCTGTTCACACTTAGGAGGAGAAAAATAGCCTGGGTTGGTGTGGCTCAGTGGGTTGAGCACTGGCCTGTGAACTGAAAGTTTGCTGGTTCAATTCCTCGTCAGGGCACATGCCTGGTATGGGCCAGGTTCCCGGTTGGGGGTGTGTAATCCATATATCTCTCCCTCTCTTTCTCCCACCCTTCCCCTCTCTCTAGAAATTACTAAATAAAATCTTTTTATAAAAAGGGGGCAAAATAGACTAAAGATAGTCTAGCTTTTTACAAAATATGCGTGTGATCTTAAATTGCAGTGGGATAATGATCCTCCTTCACTTCCTGTCCCAGAAACCAAAAACTTCTGTCCATAGCAATCTTCTCTTCCTTCAGAAAGAGCTTATATTGCTCTGCTGTAGTTCACCCGCACCAGAGACCAAACCTCCAGAGCAAGGCTGTCAGCCTGCTTGGCGGGCCGCAAGTGCAGGAGCCAAAGGCCATTGACCCTCTGCATCGGATCCAGGCTGCTGTGCTGTGGGGCTCTTCCACTTAAGCTGTAGTCTGAGGCGCACTCAGGTATTTAGCCACACTTCCAGGGAAAATAATACAAAACAATAGCCACATAAAGGATTGTTGGATAAGGGCCTTAATCCCTGCTGCAAAGCAGTATTGAATTGGCAGAGGCGCTTTATTGAATGCAATTACTGAATGCATAAGTGCTTGAACTTGCATAATGTTGAGGGAAAGTATTTTTGTTGTTTGAATCAAGAGAGCTCTTTAGAAACTGAGCAGAGTAGCCATGTGTCCAGCTGTTGCTCTGCGGTGAGGGTCTTTCAACATTCATTCTTCCTTTCCCATTAATTACAATGGCTATTGTAGTGATTTCAAACCACCAACCCTTCAGAACCTGGCTGGGGGCCAGGGCAGCATTTTCCCCACATGGTCCATTTGCCAAAGAAGAATGTCTTCTGGCCAAGGAAGCCGGCGATGGCCATTTCAAAGTACTCTCTCCCCAGGAGCGTCCAGGGAGGCTTGCTCTTCCATTTGGCTCTCTAAGATTCTATTCCACTTTTTAAATAAGTGACTGATGTTATGTTAGAGTATGTGAAATATATTGAATAAGCGACTGATACATTTTAAATAAGTACTATATGATCTGCTTTCCACTCACACCTTGTCACCCAGTGTGTGTGTTTTCCTCACCAAGCAATTCTCTAATTCTCTGCAGTTCCCACTTGGGTGTTTTATAATTTAATTTATTCTGATACCAACTGCCCAGGGTTAGCACAGGCCCCACTTCAGGTACCCAGGTTACCCACACTTCTGTCTAACACAACTCCTTCCTCAGGTTCAATAATTTTCTGTAATGGCTCATAGAACCCAGGGAAAACCTTAGTTCTATCACCAGTTCATTGTAAAGGTTACAATGAACAGGTATATAGGCAGGCCTGGAAGGGTCCACAACACAGGGGCTTCTGTCCCCGTGGAGTTTGGGGTGCACCACTCTCCCGATGTGATGTGTTCATTAACCCAGAAGCTCTCCAGACCTCCTCATTTTGAGTTTTTTAAGGAGGTTCCATTACACAGGCCTGATTAGTCATAGGTCACTGGTGATTGGCTCAGTGTCCAGCCCCTCCCTCTCCAAAGAGGTGGAGGCGGAGCTGAAAGTTCCAGCTCCAATCAGGTCAGTTTCCCTAACCAGCCCCCATTCTCCATTAATTTAAACCCAGGTGAGGTTGAAAGGGGCTTGTTGATGAGTAACAACAGATACTCCCTAGGAGCTCTGTGTCAGGACTGGGGATGAAGACCAGATAAATATTTCTTATGAAATGACAGCATCACAGTAGTGAGACAACATCATGATTCATGACTCCATCACTTGCATGCTCTTTAGAAAGTGTTATACCTGAACATGGCCAGGACACTGGAGAAGCCAGTGCCTTTTCTTCCTTTCTTTTTTTAAGAGTTCTTATTTATTTATTTTTAGAAAGAGGGGGAGGGAGGGAGGGAGGGAGAGAAACATGGATGTATGAGAGATACGTCTGTCTGTTGCCTCTTGCACGCTCCCAGCTGGGGACTTTGCCTGCAACCCAGGCGTGTGCCCTGACTGGGAATCCAACTTGTGACCCTTTGGTTCGCAGTCTGGTGCTCAGTCCACTGAGCCACACCAGCCAGGGCACCAGTGCCTTTTCTTTGTGCGCATTGGTCATGTTTGAGAAAAGTGATATTTCTATTGCTAATATCAAAATTACAGTCTGTCCATCATGAAAAGGTTGTTTTTCCTTTAAACTTTTTCACAAAAAAATAAACATTTACTGTAGAAGATAAACTTAAGCAAAAAGGAAGAAAATAAAAACTGCCCGTTAGTCTAGCCCTGAGGACAAGGTATTGTTATTTTGACACTGTTTCATCATACCTACGCCTCCCCAACATGTACAGTTTTTCAAAAACTCAAGTTTGGCATCTACTACTTTCTAAAGCCGTGGGCAGTGTCACAGAGCGGGTGTTGTGCTCCTTCTCTTTTACAATGCTGTCCCAGTCTTTGAAGAAGCAGTTACCGGTTGGGCTCTACACCACTGCCTGGGAACTCTGGCACGAAGTGTCGTTTCGGTGGGAGACCTGCTTCCCTACGCTAGCCTTACTGCCCCCTGCGTTCCT
Source organism: Tonatia bakeri (assembly GCA_004024845.1). NCBI lineage: Eukaryota > Metazoa > Chordata > Mammalia > Chiroptera > Phyllostomidae > Tonatia > Tonatia bakeri. The sequence goes on from PVIA01001647.1 coordinate 178,846, forward strand.
CACAGCCGTTCCAGGCTCCATTGACCGTTCCCGCAGTTTCCCGCTTAAGCTCTGTGGATGGTCTGGGTTACCTGCTGAGTCTGGGTCTTCTCTCCTGCAGATTCTGATGGCCAGCTGTGCAGCATTGTACCTGCCCAGGATGAGGGGCCGCAGGCCTGCCCTGATGAGTTCGAGGACTTCGTTACTTTTGAGGCAAGTGATTTTCATGAGATAGCTGAGAGGGAATTTGACGTTACACCTCCTCCTCTGTGCACTCTTCAGTCCCACTTCGATTCGTGGTTCCCGGGGCTGGAAGGGCAGGGCAGGGCTCACTCTGCAGGGCAGGGCTCACTCTGCAGCGCACAGTCAGTGGCTGTCTGCTGTGGTATACACTGGAGACCCTTAGCAAGAGATGCCCCTGGGCCCATTGTTAGTGGTGTGACAGGCTGAGCAGTTAGGTCTCTCTGGTGATGCTGTCACCTTCTCTCGGGCTGCCAAGCAGGGCTAGAGCAGGGGACTCATCATGAGATTTTAATTTTATCAAATTCCAAATCATTTTCTGGATCTGCTAGAGACCTTTGACTTAATGCCTTGCTTTATTGCACCTCCCCACCCCCAGAAAACACCCCAGAAAAAGCCAGGGTTGCAATGGTTACATGGTGTTGCCAGTAATGTGTGGTGTTTTTTCCTCTGTCAAGGAAAAAAATGGGGAAGGTCTGTGAACACAGCCACAGAGGACAAATTACTGCTTTGTGTTCCACTAGTTGAGGGGGTTGGGCGGCAGATGTTGGGAGAGCCAAGGTGGTGGCTGGATCTGGAATTATTTTTTTAAATATATGAGAAATTCCTGAGTCCTTGAAGAGCTGTTGGGAAAAGCCGTGGTGGCTACCTCCAGCCCCTCAGCACTCTGTTGCCCAGTGAGGGGAGCAGGGTTAGGCTGTGACCCAGTGGGCCTGAGGCCCTGCATGGCAGTCTTCTGAGCCTCGGCTCCTTTGTAAAATGAGGGAGTTGCACAGAATAGTTTCGGAAAGTACCTCTGCATATTAACTCACCACAAGATCCACTGCTTTCCTTCTGTGTCAGGTATTGGTGACCCCTCAGATCATGCAGGCTTACTTCCTGACTATTACCTCTGGCAGCACAGGACCCCCCAGGCCACCTGGGCTTGTTCTTTCACTCTTCACACATCTGTCCCAAAATACCAGGTGGGCCTGAGCACCACTCCCCGCCAAAGGCAGGAGCCAATCACCTTTTGTCTCCTGTGTTCATTCTGGGTGTGACTGGGCGGGGCCAGGCTCAGCCCTGGCTTGTGGAGGCTGACTTGGGTTGACTGCAAAGCATAGTTTGGCCAGGCGGGGGACCTCGAGTGTGCATGACTGATGGGTCAGCTTTCAGAGGAACTGCCAGCTCCCGTAACTGTGAAGAGGCTGCTTACATGGCCTGAGTAGGAAGACTCTGTGGTTTGACACATCTTGGAATTCTCCAGGAATGCACTAGATCAGGAGGAGAGCCTTCCTTTTTTGTATGGAGCATCTGCAGAATTGCCTTCCCGGTAGTACTGCAGGGTCCACGACTCCCAGTGCATACTGGGGCGCACAGTCAGTGGGACTGTGCCTTTTATCATCAGTGTCTTTTGTTTTATTCTTCTCATATTTCTGTTGGGGCATTGCATCGATTTTTAAAAATATTTTATGGGTAGGTGGGTGTAATGGGTTGAATGGTGGTCCCCCAAAAGATACATAACCCGGAACCTATGAACGAGATTCTATATGAGAAGGGGTCTTTTCTGATATAATGAAGTTAAGGATCTCAAGATCAGATAGATCATGCTGAGTGACTCCAGAAGAGAAAGGGAGGGGACACACGGCAGAAAAGGCGATGTGGAGGCTAGGGCAGAGGCTGGAGTGATGCAGCAACAAGCCCAGGGATGCCAGGAGCCTGCAGGCACTGGAAGGGACAGGAAGGAAGAATTCAGCCAGCCCTGCTGACACTTTGATTTCAGGCTTCTGGCCTCCAGAACTGAAAGAATACAGTCTTACTGTTTTAAGCTGCCCAGTTTATGGCAATTCAATATAGCAGACACAGGAAACTATTCAGGATAGTAAAAGGCATCAACACATTTTGTACTTAAAGTTCCCAGTTGGTCTGAGAGTAAGCCACTGCAGGGGGGCTGCCTCCCCTGGCACCTGGGTGGAGCAGGCAGGGGTGCTGTGTGACCATCACCCCATTTTGTCCTCTAAGTGGGTGGATCCCCCCTTAGCCCACGTTACTGTGGCCCTCCCACCTCTGTGGGTCTTGGCCCTGAGGTTGTGCCAGCCCCTGCCTCTTGCCTTTGGAAGGCATGGTGGGAACCTGACGTTCCAAAGAGTACACAAAAGGAATGCTTTTCGGGCTTTTAGATCCTAATTTTTTAATGGAGGAAATGCTTTTTATAAGTTTCTTTGTTACTTAAAAAAAATTGTAACTATTTATACTTTAGCAGTTTTAAGTTTACAGAAAATGGAGCAGGTAGGAGAGAGAGTTTCTGGTACGTGCCCCACACACTGACGGTTTTCCCCATCATGAGCATCTTGCCTTAGTGTGGTAGGTTTGTTACAGCAGTGAACCAATATTGACGCATTATTATTAACTGGTGTTCACAGTTTACATGAGGGTTCACTCTGGGTGTGGGGTGCAGCCTGTGGTTTTAGGCAAATGTACAATGTCAGGTACCCACCACTGTGGTATCATACAGAGTAGTGTCACTGCCCTGATAGTGCCCTGAGGCCCGCGGTTCATCCCTGCCCCCCACTAGGACCCAACAACCACTGATCTATTGTCCCCATGGTTTTGCCTTTTTCAGGTTGTTGGGATCAGAGTGTATAGCCTTTGCTGGCTGGCTTCTTTGGCTTAGTAATACGCATTTAAGGTTTCTCCATGTCATTTTCTGCTTTTTAAGGTATTTAGATGTAATTTTGGGGGGAGTTGAAACTTAGTACTGTGAAACTTACAGAAAGATTGTTCTCTTTTTTGAAAAAAATGCCAGTACATTGTATACTATTTAAAAGTCCAATAAAAATATGAGTAGAGAGTGTGTACGTTGTATCCAAACACTACATTTGGAGACCCTCTGCTGGAGATCTTGAGAGATAAATAAGCTTTTTATGGATTTTTCAGGCTGGACACGCAGCAGTGTCGGGCAGGGGGCCTGGTGCAGGGAGCTGCTGGTGAGCTGCTGCTTCTGGTCTTTTCCCAGCGGGGCCGTTCAGGGGATCCCGGAGCTCCAGCACTTCCCTGAACATCCCTTTGGCTTGCGCCTGTAACAGGACTCCTAGGAGAAAGCCACTGACGTGGCATGTCTAGAAGGGGAAGAGGTGAGGAGGTAACTTAAGGGTTGTTGCTGATGTTCAGAGACGGAGAAGAGAACTCCTGGTCTGAGAATCTGAGTGAGGTAGAGGGGCTAGAGGCCTGCAGAGGGTGCTCTCGTGTATCAGGATTTCTGGAAGGGGGCGGGAAAGTCACGGGACAAGTGCAAACAGAACTGATAAGAATTGTCCCTGCTGTGTGCCTCCTTGTGCCTCCCTCCTTCTCCCACTACCAGCATCTAGAGAAAAGAGCTGCCTTAATAAAATACCAGGAAAATGTGTCTTTTATGCAGACTGTTATCAGAAAGGTTAGAGAGTCAAGAACAAAAGCCATTCTGTTTTGAGACGTGACTGTTTGTTAAAAAGCCAGCAAGGATACTTCTTGAACTTCACCCCCACCCCCACATCCTCCACCCCCTCCACTGCCATACCAGGAGGTTTAATAGAGCGTGTCTGGAAGCAGGTTAAACTTTTTTCCTGGCAGTGATGTGCCTTCAGGTGAACACACAGGTTTGGCAGAAACTCCAGCACAACTTGTCAGTTGAGAGTCTGGACGGAAGGCCCTAGAACATCCGATACGATGGGAGACTGTCTCCAGGAGCATGCCCTGGCTGGAGCTGGTGTATGGAGCCAGGCTCAGCCTGCAGAGCTCCCCGGGCGAGTGTCTGAGGGTAAGAGGAGGCTGTGTTGTGCTGTGACACTGGCTCACCCTGTGCCCAGCAGTCAGTTCCCTCTGAGGGACCGCAGCCTGTGGAGAGGGACCCCAGGCAGGGCTGGCAACGTGTGTTCCTCACTGGTGGCTCTCTACTCGGCCTTCCTTGTCCGTCTGTTGGCAGGATGTTAATTGATGAAGGTAACATTAACTTGTAGTGAAGTTTTCTAAGATGCACTTAGATTTCTACATGAGTTTGTCTTAACATGTGTGACTTGTAAACATTTTTATGGTTGGTGGCATAGACTTTGGGCTTTTGAGCAAAACTGGGCCCTATCTGGTGGCTAGTACAAATGGGGCCTGTCTGTGAGCTGCTCTTATGTTGTGTCTAGTAGACTGTGGGTGAGCACGCACCATGTCTAAGATGACTTTCTGCCTCTCTTGAAAAACAGGTGTTTACCCAGCTGCTCTGGAAAACTACCTGCTGGCTGACATTTATTCAGGGCAGCCTTCACCAATAGAAACTGACCCTCAGGAGCCGCACGGGTTGGGCAGCACTTGGGAAATGATCTATCCCTTTCCTCCTGGTCACTTGGCCCTCCCTGGGTTTTGTCCTAGGTGCTCATGGAGCCCATCAGTCTCTTGTTCCCTTTGGGCCTCTCTCTGTGCCCTCAGTCTTCATAGGAAGCTCCAGATAAGAGGCTGTTTACCAGTACCCCCACCAGGGTGTCTGAGTGTTTATAGTTGTGCTATGGGGACAGGACTTCCGTGACCCCATTTGTTTATAATTTGGGGCAAGTTAAGGTGTAAGTGCAAACATAAAGCCTTTTGTGAAGTGGGGAACAGTTTTCCTCTGTGTAAGACTCTCATTTGGTGCAGGGAAACAGGTTTGCTTTAGAAAGGAAGGTGAAGGTGGAGGAGTGGTCTCCCCCCTCCATCTGTTTAAAGGGTGGGAGATGCCCAGAATGGGGTGTGTGAGTGCCTAACTTGAGCATTCAGGTTTGTAAAGCTTCTGCCTCATTTTTCCTGTGTCAACGGAGAACTGCTTCCATCCTGAACAAGCTCCGTAAGGGTTTCAGCTCCAGCCCCAGCCTCAGCTGTGATTAATGGTAGTTCCTTGAGGGTGAAATGAACAGGCCCAAGTGCTTGGACCTTTCTCCCTTCGCTGGGGACAAATGCTGGCTAGGTGCTGAGTTGGTTTGCTCTTATAGATGCTGAGCTGCCATCGAGGACATGGGGTCCATGCTGTTCAGAGAGAAGCATTGTGCATCTGATAGAAGTGCTGGTTGGTTGGCTTTTTTTAATTTTAAAGATTTTTTTTTTTGAGAAGGGGGACAGGAGGGAGAGAAACATCAATAGGTTGCCTCTCATACGTACCCCAACAGGAGTCAGAACCTGTAACCCAGGCATGTGCCCTGACTTGGAATGGAACCTGCAGCCTTTCACTTTGTGGCACGATGGCCAACCAACTAAGCCATTCTGGTCAGGGCTGGTTGACTTTCTAAAAGCTGAACTCAAGAGTCAAGTTTTGTTCCCCACAGAAAACCAATTATGAGGGTCCCCAGGCATGTCTAGGGGGCCCCCGATGGTCCTGTGTGGTGAGGATTATGGCGTGTGGGCCCTGCCTGCTTCCTGGGCCTGAGGACTGAGGTTGAGGTAGGGGAGGTCCACAGGATTGTCCTGCAGGTAAGGAGCAGTGCTCTTGGAGGAGTTTTCAGCTGAGCATTGAATAGCCGACTGGTGTTTGTCCTTAGTGTTGGAAGTCTGGGGCAGGAGTCTTCCTCATGCCTTTGGGCAGTTCTTGGGTAGCATCCCATGTGAGTGTGCAGTGCCACCTGGGTTACCAGTCAGCAGCCACGCCTCAGAGTGTGTCAGGAGTTGACTGGGATTTTGTGCCTGTTTGATTGGGCTTCCCCTTTGGGCCCCCTCCTGACATACCGGTACCTCCTGCCTGGCCCAGGTGGCTCGTCTCCGCCTGTGCTGCCTAGACTGGCACTTTGAGCACTTCTTGAAGTGATTTCCTGGTTTCAGATTTTGAAGTGAGCTTAGTTGCCTTAGATTCCAAGGAAGATTGGGTTTTCCATTAAAAAGATGAGTAACGTCATTGAACACCTCAGTAGTTACATCTCATGTCCTTCCCTATTTTGTCCTGGCCCTACAAGCAGCTAGCAGGGATTCTACCCACCAGTGACACATGAATCTCACAGCCTTTTACTTTCTGTTTCTGGACCTGCGTTTGGGGTCTCTATTGATAGATTGCAACTGTGTGAGGTGAACACTTAAGCCCCACCTTTTACACATGAGGCAGCAGGGCTTAGAGTTGTTGAGACCCCAGTCTGGAGTCACCTGGCTGGTAGACAGCAGACTGAGGGTGGACCTGGGCCTCTCGTGAGCAACACCAGGCTCCCTCTGGCTCAGCCATGGCCCTTCGCCTTTCTTTGGTGGGGCAAGGAGCCCCAGGGGCACAGCTGTATGAGGCCTTCTAGCCACCCCCAAAGGTAGCCAAGGACTTTGACTTTTTTTTTTTAAGATTTTATTTATTTTTTAGAGAGAGGGGAAGGGAGGGGGAAAGAGAGGGAGAGAAACATCAATGTGGTTTCCTCTCACGTGTCCCCCACTGGGGACCTGGCCTGCAACCCAGGCATGTGCCCTGACTGGGAGTTGAACTGGCAGTTCTTTGGTTCTCAGACTGTCCACTGAGTCACACCAGCCAGGGCAGGACTTTGACTTTTCGTTACCACAGCGTATCCAAGCAGACGGTTCACCTCCGTGATACCTGAACCCAAGTACAAAGTGCACTTTTCTCTGGCTACTTTCTGAAATCTTAACCTGTTTGCAAATTGTTAAACTCAGAATCTTTCAAGTATGACATGTTGGCAGTGTTTCGTAACGAATGAAATTGCATTTTAATTAAAATAGAGATTATAGATTAAAAATGGCCTGCTTAATGGCTCTTTAATTTTAATTTCATTTGTACAATTCACAAATATTTCATACCTGCCGTGTGCCGGCCCTGTGCTAGATGCCGAGTCCATATGGGTAAAAATAAAGGTATGTTTATTGGGAAAGTAGACATTTAACCAGTGAACATAATAGATTGATTAAATAATTGATTAATTAGTATTTTGAAGTTAGACCACGTAATTGAATTTCAAAGCAATATCCTGAATATACGGAACAGATATTCATGGTGATTTTTAAAATTAATCTAAAAGCATAATTTTACACTTTTGAATGTTAATTCTTTGGATATAAATAATTCTAGAATCTCTTTTTTAAAAATTTTATTTGTTTACTTTAGAGAGAGGGGAAGGTAAGGAGAAAGAGAGACAGGGAAACATCAGTGTGTGAGAGAAACATCAGTCAGTTGCCTCTTGCACGGACCTGGCCTGCAACCCAGGCATGTGCCCTGACTGGGAATCAAACTGGTAACCTTTTGGTTCACAGGCCAGTGCTCAGTCCACAGAGCCACACCAGCCAGCTTGTGGATATAAATAATTCTGCTGCTAGAAGCTACAAAATGGGTAGTTCTCCTGGGATTTATCATGTGTTGGGATGCTTTGTATCACTTTTAGGTATATTTATATAACCAACTTTAAAAATTACTCCAGATTTTCGTACTTGGACATATGCCTGTTTTTCTTTTTTTTTTAATCCTCACCCAAGGACACACTTACTGATTTTAAAAAGAGGGGAAGAGAGGGAGAGAAAGAGGGAGAGAAACATCAGTGTGAGAGAGATGGAGCATGCAAGCCAAGCATCTGCCCTGTCTAGGAATTGAACCCATGACATCTCACTTTACAGGACGATGCTCTAGTCAACTGAGCCACACTGGCCAGGGCCCTATTTTTTCATTTAAAAAAATATTTAATTGTGTTAGGAGCTAATCTTTCTGCTTAGAAATATAGTAGGGACTTCTCCCACGTTTCCAGACTGACTTCTTGGCACTCTCTTCTAGGCCAATGAGGTGACAGACAGCGCGTACATGGGCTCCGAGAGCACCTACAGTGAGTGTGAGACCTTCACCGACGAGGACACAAGCACCCTGGTGCATCCTGAGCTGCAGCCTGAAGGGGACATGGACAGTGCGGGTGGCTCGGCCGTGCCCTCCGAATGCCTGGATGCCATGGAGGAGCCTGGCCATGGTGCTCTGCTGCTGCTCCCGGGCAGGTCTGTAGTCCTCCCCAGCAAGGCCTCGGTGTTGTGCAGAAGGTAGCATGTGGACGTGTCTGATGGGAGGTTGAGTTCATGAAGGGGTTTGTGTCAGAGTGGTTTAGAATCCTCACAGGACATGGGAGAGAGTGTGGACCCTGCAGGATGACCTATGCAATATCCTGGTCACAGCTGCCTTCCCTATCAGGAGATGCCCTCTTGCTGACGGTGGATGACAGTACTTATGCACGCTGTACAACTACTTTGACTATGTAGAGACAGGAATTCTAGGAGAATAATTTGGTCTTTTAGATTTTGTCATCATAGCTCTTATAAACCAGACAAGATGCAATATTCAGTAAATGTCTTCTGTCAAGATCTTAGAACCTCATTTTTATGGCCTCCCTAATCAGAACTCCTTTCTCCCCCTACCACCTGAGGTGTCCCCGTGCACTTGAGGACCAGTGAAAGAAAGGGGGAGGTGGGAGCTGTGCTGGTGGCTCATGTGGACCTGAATGATAGCTTGTGGGTTTGCCCTGTGCTACCAGGGAAGCCACTGTGCTTAGCAACCTTGGAAGTGGTTGGTTTTATTTTGTTTTGCTTATTTTATTTAATTTCTTGTTTGGTCCTCACAGAGTTTTTCGTTTTTTCTCTTTAATTGAAGTATTACATAATGACTCGTGAGCACACCTGTCAAAGGTGCACAGACACACTTGCATCTGGGGCCCCTGTTGCTCCCTCCCAGGCTCCCTAGCTTTGTAATGGCAGCATTGCTTTCCCTGGTTTTGTACCCTACATAATGTGTAATTATAGTGAAGTATCCTTTTACATCTGGCTTCTTTCATTTAACATTGTGGCTATGTGATTTACTCATGTTTTTGTGTACAGTTGGCAATCATTTCCTTTCATTATTAGAGCATTCCATTGTATAAACATGCTGCAGCCTTTTTTTTTTTTTTTTTTAGAGAGATGGGGGGAGGCAGGGAGAAAGAGGGAAAGAAACATCAATGTGTGGTTGTCTCTCGTGTGCCCCCTACGGGGGTGCAACCCAGGCATATTCCCTGACTGGGAATTGAACCAGTGACCCTTTGGTTTGCAGGCTGGCGCTCAGTCCACTGAACCACTCCAGCCAGGGCTGCAGCCTTTTAATTTACTGTTGATATGCACTTGGGTAGTTAAAAATTTGGGTTTTATGAAAAAAAAAAAAAAAAGAAAGAAAAACTGCTATAAACATTACGTGTGTTTTAGTGGTACATCTGGAACACATATGTTCAACTTTAGAAGTTATTTTGCTTCTTGCAGTTCAGACAGTTATAGTCAGGACTTACAGTAGTAGTTACATGTCTGCCAGTGCTGTGGATTCTGGTTACTCCCCATCTTTTTTTTTAAAGATTTTATTTATTTATGTCAGGGCACATGCCTGGGTTGCAGGCCACGGCACCCAGCAACCGCACATTGATGTTTCTCTCTCTCCCTCTTTCTCCCTCCCTTCCCTCTCTAAAAATAAATAAAATATTAAAAAAAATTTTAAAAAAGACTTTATTTATTTATTTTTAGAGAGGGGGAAGAGAGCAAAAGAAAAGGAGAGAAACGTCATTGTGTGGTTGCCTCTTATGCACCCCCTGCTGGCCCAAAACCCAGGCATGTGCCCTGACTGGGAATTGAACTGGTGACCCTTTGCTTCCCGGGCAGCACTCAATCCACTTAGCCACACCAGCCAGGGCTGGTTGCTGTCCATCTTAGCAGCACCTGGCATTGTCTGCTTTTTTCATGTTTGTTCTCTGGAGGACGTGGAGTAGAATGTTAGTGTAGGATACTTCTTACTGGCTTTTCCCAGGTGACTCCTGAGGATGAGCACCTTTTGTATCTTTTCTTGCCTTTTTGCCCATTTGGAGATCCTCTTTTGTAAAGTTGCTGTTCATGTCTTTTACTCATCTGTTAATTATAGGGGCCTATAAACATTTTCTGTAAAAGGCCAGATAATAAAACATTTTTTGGTTTGCAGGCCTGTGCTCAATCCACTGAGCCACACCAGCCAGGGCTGGAACAGATATTTTTCATTTTGTTGTACTAGAGTCCAGATTATCTGTCTTCCTTTTGTGGTGAGCACTTCTGTGTGCTGCTCGAGGAATCTTTGCTTACCTCCACATCATTATAATGTTTATTTACACTTTCCTTTAAAAGCCTGTTGTTTAGCCCTGGCTGGTGTGGCTCCTTGGACTGAGTGCTGGCCTGCAAATCAAAAGGTCACTGGTTTGATTCTTGGACAGGGCATGTGCCTGACTTGCAGGCCAAGTCCCCAGTTGGGGGCGTGCGAGAGGCCACTGATCGATGTATCTCTTACACTTTGATGTCTCTCTCCCTCCCTTCCCCCTCTCTAAAAAGAATAAATAAAATCTTTTAAATAAGTAAATAAAAGCCTATCGTTTTGCCTTCATATTCAGATCTGTTGGCTCTTTTTTTTTTTAAGATTTTATTTCTTTGTTTTTAGAGAGAAGGGAAGGGAGGGAGAAAGAGAGGGAGAGACATCTGTCAGTTGCCTCTTGCACATCCCCAGATGGGGACCGGCCCACAACCCAGGCATGCGCCCTGATGGGGAATCGAACCAGCAACCTTTTGGTTGGCAGGGCGGCGCTCAATCCACTGAGCCACACCAGCCAGGTCTGTTATGTCTCTTGTGTGTATGGTGTGAGGTAGGGATAATTTTTCCTGTATTGATATCCAGTAATTTCAACCTTATTTTGAAAAGATTCCCCTTTCCTCCACTGTCCAGGTGTCATCTTGGTTCCCAGAGGTGCCTACCAGAACATTGAACTTGCACATGTGACTTGTAGCGTTTTTGCTAGAAAGTGTGAGTCGCATCCTCATTTCGGGGGCTGCTCATGGCCCTGAGTCAGAATGTGTCGTTTCTGTTTTGTCTCTTCAGATCCCACCTGCACAGCCAGTCCGTCGTCATGGTAATAGGTGGCGAGGAGCATTTCGAGGACTATGGTGAGGGCAGTGAGGCGGAGCTGTCCCCGGAGACTCTCTGCAGTGAGGAGCCCGGCTGCGGAGATGCCGCTTTCCTCGCCCCCAGGTAGTGCAGCCTGCACTGGCGTGAGTGTCCTCCTCCTGCGTCTGTCTCCCCGTATTTTAGTTGTGGGGAAGTTTCCCCTTTGGTTCATAAATTGGTGAGAGGGAACTTCTTTTATTCACTGTGGTTTAACTAACATACCGTCAGATCTCAAGGTTCATGCCTTGGTGAACGTTAGCTGAAGTTTCTCCTGTCCAGTTGTGTTCCCAGATTGCTCCACATTTATGAGGCCTCAGCTGAACCACATGGCACAGAGCCTATGCCGGGCTACTCGGCTTTGTGTGTCCCTGAGCCACTAGTTGTGACTTCATTGTGGTTGCTGGCTGGCTTTGCGAGAAGCTGGGTATGCATGCGTGTGCGGACATTCCAGTCATGGTGCTGTCAGCTACAGTCGCCGCGTTGTGCGTTAGACTCGGACCTTATTTCTGTAGCTGAAAATCCGTGCGATTGACCGGCCTTGGAGGGAGCCTTTAACATTACAAACAGTTCTTTCGATTCATTTCCTTATAATGATCTGACATCCCCATACTGTCTGGGAAGTTCAGGCTTTCCACTGTGATACCCAAAGGGTGAGATTCTCACTTACAGAGCTGGTTGCTCCCAGCTGTCCTTCCTTACAGGAGGCACTGGGAGAAAACCAGCACTTTCTGTCCCATGGGCCTGGCAGCCTTTCACTGGTGGCCACCGTCAGAGAACACGGCTCTCTTCAGGTGGGTCCTTGCCTGGCTGAACAGTCGCCTCTCTCCTTTGGCTCCAGTTCTTGAAATTCTCCATCCTTGCTGACACAGGCCAAGTATCTTGAAATTGGCAACTATAAGATTCTTCCTTTGCCCAGACTGTTACCCAGGCCTGGGGGACCTTTCTGGGTGGGGCCAGTGCCGGGAGGGTCTGCCTGACAGGGTCCCCCTATCTTTTTCCATGTGCCACCCCCTGAGCTGCCCAGCAGGGAGGGGTGAGGAGCCCTCCACAGGCGTCTTTGGGAAGGAGAGTGAGTGAAGTGGCAAGCTTTCTTTCAGTAGCTCTCCTCTTCCCATACCCACACTCACGGTCGTGTTGAAATCAAGGCGAAAGGACTCGGCATTGCCAAGTGTGTGTTTCTGTCCTGTTTTGGTAATCTCTTCCTATTTGTTCCTGTCTTTTGTCCACTGTTTCACTGTTTTCTGTCTCAAGCGTGACTTCTGTGCTACAATCAATGGTTTCCTTTAACCTTTCTTCAAATTGAACTTCCAAATTGGCTTTTCAAAGCCTGTGGGTCTTCGCGCCCCAGGGACATTGCTGCCTTCTGGCAGGTGTATCACCAGTTCCCTGAAAGCCCAGGGAGGCTAGTAGAATTCTTTTTTTTTTTTTTTTAATTCTCACTCCAGGATATTTTTATTGATTTTAGGCAGAGAGAAAGGGAGAGAGAGACGCTGTGAGAGAGAAACATCAATCGGTTGCCTCCTGTAAACGCTTCAACCAGGGATTGAACCCACAACCTAGCTATGTGCCCTGACTGGGAATTGAACCCACAGCCTTTTAGTATACAGGATGATGCTCCAACCAACTGAACCACCTGGCCAGGGCTAGTATCTGACTTTTTAACAAAGGTCTTTAAAATAGACAGAATTATTGCTAATTTATAATTCACATGTAGTCTTTGATATTGGTTGTTTGTAGAGCTGTTATTAAAGTCGTTACAATAAAGTGAGTAACACTCCACATGAAGACATGCTTTGCTCTCACATTGATGAGTTTTTAACAAAGGAGGAGGCAGTGTATCGAGGCCCACACTTCCTGCTAAGGGTAGCTGATGGACTACCCTCTGAGCTGGTAGTCGTTTCCTCTGAGCACCTGACCAGGAAGGAACGGGTGTGTGGCTGAGCCCCCTGCGGCCTGAGCTGGTGGTGCATGTCATGGGTCATGGGTGGTGTTGAGGGAGGTGGGTTCACAGCAGTCTGAAAGTAAGAGTGAGACTCTTCCACAGTCAGTTACCTAACAACATGCTGTTGCCTAGCTAACTCCAGCCCTGTGTGGAGTCACAGGTAACGTGACCAGTCCTTGCTGTTTCCTGAACTGACACTTCTTGTCTCTCTAGCACCGACCCGCTTGCCGCAAAGCTGCACAGCATCCTCACTGATGAGGCCTTTGAGTTTTACTGTAGCCAGTGCCATAAACAAATCAACCGCCTAGAGGATCTTTCTGCTCGCCTGAATGATCTTGAAAAGAATAGGTAACTGATGTAGTGCCTGGCCTTGGTCTGTGTTCAAGGGTGAGGGGGACTCTTGTCCACAGCTGCCCCTGGCTGTTCTTATCCCAGGTGCCACTCACTCGGTCTAGCCAACTCTGGGGGTGCTCCCTCTGGAAGCTGGGCCTGAATTGTGGTTTGAAGGTGAGCGTGCAGATGCAGGACTCTTCCGTGGCCCCGCCTGCCCGTCCTGCATGCGTTGAGCCTGTGTTTGGCGCCCTTCGCCCTACTTGCTCCTGTGTGCATGCCGCAGTCTAATCAGCTGCTTCTCTCCCTGCTGACGACCTTTAGACACTGTGTATCCTGCTTGAGGAAATCTAGCCATGTGTAATTCTTTGCTGACAAAGAGATACTTTTTAAATGTTACTGAAATATTTCTTTAATTGGGAGTCACATGAAACAGCATGGGAAATTTAAAGTAATATTTGGTCCTTAAAAACAACTTAGCAGTCAGCTTTCAGGAATGCTGGTTTAAATCAGGTATGCATTCTTTAGGTGAGCCCCTCCTCTGACTTGCTTTTGTAAGGCTGCCTCAGACCCCATTAAAAGAAGAATCCAGTTTTGCTGCCCGTTTTTGAAACAGGCCACGAGGATCCCAGCATGTACTGCTGCTCTCTGCACTCAAGTCTGTTCTGCCTCCTCCGTCTCCCGGGTCCAGTTTGTGTTAGAACATTTGCTTCCCTTTCTACCTCCATTAGCCAGTCTCAGCTCAAGTCAGAGTTCCAGGGGAGACAGTTCCTTTTGTTGGCTCCTCACAATTTCACAAGCTCCAGTCATAGAAAACATTTTTTGGGTAGTTTTCATATATTGACATGCCCATTAAGCATACTATTGATTTAGCTGGTCATATGGGCAAGCCCCTAGGTGAGCCACTTCGTACATGCCAATGCTGGTCAGTGCTGTGGGCTACCGTGCAACAATCCAGGGAGGCTTCCTGGAAGAAGGGGTCTCAGACTGGTGGGAGGTTACATAAAAGGTGGCAGAAATGTGAACCATCTTGATGACTTCAGATTTAGAGTAGTCTTCTAAAAACCACTTATGTATCTTTTTTTTAAAAGATTTTTAAAATTTATTTTTAGAGAGAAGGGAAGGGAGGAAGAGAAACATTGATGTGCGAGAGAAACATCTATCAATCACCTCTTGTATGCCCCCATCCAGGGACCAAACCTGCAACCTAGGCATGTGCCCTAACCAGGAGTCAAACCGGCAACCTTTCAGTTTTCAGGATGATGCCCAACCCACTGAGCCACACCAGTCAGAGGTCACTTAGTATCTTGAGGAGCCAGTCCCTTTAGAGCCTCAGCCAAGGCCAGCTCAGTCTTCCTGTGGGGTCCTCACGACCTTGGTCCTGCTGTACCTGTTTTTCTGCCTCTAGTTCCGATTCCAGTGCATTTAATAATGTCTTTGACCCTTTTTCTCATGTTCTGTGCAACACTCACAACACAGGCGATAGTACAGCAAACGCTTAGTTCAGTGGCGAGGATACTACGAGACCCCAACATCTGTGGCCTGTCAGCAGCTTCAGAGGGAAGCCTGGTGGGGTCCCAGTAGCAGTGATGAGAAACTGGAAGTGGTTTTTAGGGGGAGGCCTGCCAGAGAGACTGGAGAAAATGTGGTGTACTTTGTGACTTTGGTGATTCCAAAGATCTGCGGGCCTCTTTTTTAGGGAAAGCCAGTCTCACCTCTTGTGTATGTTTTCTTGGGTGCTTTGGTGAGGGGTCGTTTCTCTTTCCATGTGAAGACTTGCCTTCCCGCTAAGTAGGTTCCAGCACCGGTTTGCACCTCTCATTCTCGGGAGATTTTTGACATAGAAATGATTTTTCCCATGTGTAGAATCTGTACCAGGAAGGCTGTGGTCGCTTCTGTTAGGCTTTTTGGGGCAGAAAACAGACAGGAGCATGGCTGAGTACAGCCAGCAAGTCCAGTGGGGTCTCCCCTCTGAAAGTTCCTTGTGAAAGACCCTACCACAGTTGATTAACGTACCATTAAAATCATTATTGTAGTAAGGACACAACTGTCAGTCAGGGAATTCCCCCCTGAACACTCAGTTGAAGAGATCTGAATCTTGCCTGTTGGTTTCCGTGGACTTGCCTCAGAATAAATGTATTTGGTCATGATTTGTGGAAAATAAAACGTGATTTAGACCAAACTGGATCTGGAAGCTCTGACATCGAATAGAATTCCTAGTCAGTGAGCCTTAGAAGATGCTGATAGCTAGTGTATTTCCTAGGTTGCCTGGGAGCCTCTGTAAAAGCAGTTCATTCTACACAGAAAATTGTGTAGACGTCCACTTCACCCAGAGGTGCGTTCTCACGTACTGAACCCTGTCACTGGACCACTGCCCGCTCCCTGAGAAGCCTGTTGGGAGACTGAGTAGTGCGTCTGTCGTAGCTTACTCATTGAGGGGGGTCTCGGTATTATCAGGATGAAGTTAGATTTGTGTTATCAGTCAGGGTCCAGTCAGGAGAGGGACCCGCACGGTGATTTGAGCAGGGTAAGTGTAATTAGAAGAGTGACTAACTACAACCGGATCAGCTAGTAAGAGTAGAGAGAACCCGGAAGAAGGGAGGAATAGGCGCCATAGGGAGCAGCCAGCCCACCCAGGGCTGAGATCCGACCCTGCTTCAGAGGGTGTGGCCATGGCAAGCTGGGTGGCAGATGTGTCACTGTGGTGCCTCACAGGGGTTGGGAGAGTTAGAGACACGACTTGTTGGGAATCTACCTTCTAAAACTTGCTAGAAGTCTCCTCTCTGGCTGCCTGGAAAGCTATTCACTGGGAGGGGTCTCGCCAGAGGTACTTGGCTACAAAACTGCCGGAGGATGTGTCAGGGGAAGCTGCTGGGCGTGGGCACTGGGGAAGCTGCCCAGGTAACACTTTGCAGTGCAAAGTGTTAGTGCCAAAGTTAAAAGTGATGGCAACGCTTGGCTGTTACAAACAGGCCCGTGTCATGTTTCATGTGGGGGCCAACTGTTCAGTCTTGGCCCTTGTGGGGATATGGCATTGGCCAGTGGCTTGGCCCTGTGCAAGCAGCTGGTGGGTGCAGGCACCGGGGTCATCCTCTGAATGGAGCTTTGATTGTGGCTCTACTGGAAATGACTTTGGAGGGGGTGGAATAATGTGACTTGCTGAGGCCTTGACCAGCCCTTGAGATTGTTCCCATGTCCCTGAATGTTTTGCTGAGCGGGCCTTTCTGTGCATGGAGTTGGCCTCGCAAGCAGGGTGCTGCATGCCTGTGAACGCACCCCCATCCCCATATCTCTGCAGCCTGAACTTCCTGTTTCCTCCCCGTCTGTTCTCTAACACGATTTTCCTGTTTATTTTGATTTTGCACAGTCCGACGAAGCGGCTCTCCAGCAAGAAGGTGGCGAGGTAGGAAACCATTGTCTGTTACTGAGATACTCTTCTGAGATGTATCACTAATCTTAGCTCTTTAAAAAAACAAGTTATTTTTTAAAACTTTTCGGTTGCCTCTCATGGTTTGGGATTCAAAGTAATTTGAGGGGACAGATTGTGAAAAGAATTTTCAAAGCTGTGGATTAGGACCTGAATTTGTGACCAGGAAGTAGACGTTGAGAGTTTTGGACATCCCTCCTATCTTATTGATATTCTCCACAAGGGGGCCCAAGTCCCTGCATGTTTGCTGCAGGTTAACCTGCTCACTGGCAGAAACAGTCCACGAGGGCCCTGGTCTCAGAGAGCCAGAGTGTGGTGGAGCCTGGGTCCGGGTCTGCCTCCTTCAAAGGCTGTGCCCTTCCCACCCCCGCCGGCTCCCCAAGGTTAGGAGAAGAGGAAGGAGATGTGCCTAACGCTAGGTTTCTCAAGAACTTGCTTTTGTGACCATTTCTTCACTTTTCAGTTTTGAATACCATTTACTGAGTCCTATGGTGAAAGGTAACAGCTCATACATTTATCCTCTCCCCTGACATGCTGGTTCTAAAAATAATTTTCACAGGGTTTGTAAGGTGCCAGCGTTCTTCATAGGAAGCCATGTAACATGCCGCTGTATTTTCTTTTTAAGACAAGTCATTGTTTCCCCTGGAGTCAGTGATTGTCTTCATGTTCTTATTTGCTTCATCTTCTGTGCTGCTCTTGCCTCCTCTGCCCCGCCCTCCAGCAGGCATGCGAGGCAACCCTGTGCCTGTCTGGACATTTCCTCCCAGAGCCTCTGCCCTCGGCACAGGTGTGTGCAGGCTGCATGGCGGTGGCGGTTGGTCCTGCTGTCCCCGCCCCCGCCCCACCCACACACAGTGTGATCCAGATGTTTTATTTCAGTGTTGGACCCTCTCGTTCCCTGATACTCTGTCTTCCTGTTTTTTCATCTCCATCTTTTTGTCCAGCACAAGTCCTGTAGCTTGATGAAAAAAGAGGTGCCCAGGAGATAAATTTGGGGGACCTTGCTAGATATTTTATTTTTATAGTTTGGCTTGGAATAGGAGTCTAGGTTGTAACTAATTTTCCTTCAGAGTTTTGGAGGCATTGCTCATTGTTTTCTAATACCGGGGCTGCTACTGAGAGGTCTAATGCTTTCTGGTTTTTCCTTGAGACCATTTTCTCTCTGGAAGCTTATAAGATGTTTTCTGTATCTCGGTACTTAAGAAATTTTATGATGAGTCTTGTGAGTTCCCACTCCCATTAATTATGCTGGGCTGAATGAAAGATGTGCTATTTCAATCTGGAAGCTTCTGTCCCTTAGTTCTACTTGTTTTTTTTGTTTGTTTGTTTGTTTGGTTGGTTTTTTTACATTGTCTTCTGTTCCACTTCCTGCTCCTTCTGGGATTCCTGCTTGTGGCCCCTCGTGCCTCCATCCTTGCTGCCCCGTGCCTCCCTGCTCTGGCTCTGTCTGCCATGACACGCACACCACCAGCCCTTCCCACCTCTTCCCTGAGCTCTCGTCCAGCTGTCCTTCTTGTTAGAGGTCTTTCTTAAACAACTGGGGGTAAATCCTCTGCATGTTGAAGGAGTTGCTCACAGCTAGCTGGTGGCCCCTGGCCAACAGGTACTGTGGACAAGCCCCTGTGTCAGCAAGTCTTTTCTCCAGCCATGCTGGCCGATTTTCTTAGTACAGAGTCCTGCCTGACTGTGGGTGTTCGGGGTGCTGTGCTGGGCCCACCATATAGTTTGCAAACTGTGGGTGCACTCCATTTGTAGGCCCTGTGTCCTGAGTCCAGGGCTTCTCCTGGTCTAGGGAGTCCTGCTTTTCAAGGGTATGGTGGATACTGCCCCTCCTACACTCTGTGCTCATCCCTGCTGCCCCATTCTCAGATGCCCGTCCTTCCTGGGTTCTCCAGAGGAAACAGGCCAGCTTCCAGTGTCTCAGTGGCTGGCTGTGGTCCTCCTGTCTCTGTTCCCTAGTGCCTAGTGCCCTGGACATCTCTTTCCTGGTGCCATTTCCTCTTTGGGGATATAAACATTTTGTTTTTATTTATTTATTTTTCTATCATCTTAAGGGCTTAGGGTCCAGAGGAAGCTTAGGTGAACATCATCAGTCCACCTTCTCCACTTGTTTTGTCACATCACCCCTTTCAGAAAAGCATCCATGTTCTTAGGAGTGTAATATTAATTCCAAACCACACTTTGTTACAATTTTAACATTACTTTCTGCCTTAGTTTCATATTTTGCCCCAGTCAAGCTACCGCTGGTGAAACTAAGGAAGGTAAAAACCTAGCTGAGTCATCTCCTCTCGGCCTCCCACATCTGGGATGTCGAGGGCCCAAGCTGCTGTGGCACCAGTGGCTGAGGAGTGAAAGAGGAGCTCCAGGGGTGTGGGGCCCCTTCCTTTGCAGGATGGCCTGGGCTAGTGTTCACTCATGCCCCAGGCTGCACGCCGCCCAGCGTGGCCCACTTGGCTGGAAACCTGTGTCCATGGAGGCCAAGTGGTTGGAGTTGGCTGTGCAGAAGACAGTCTCACCTCTGCAGCCTGAGAGAGACCCCTCTGGTCTCTCACTGTTGCTGCCATTGGGAGTGTATTTGAAAAGGCAAATATAGATGCATGTATGTAGGTGACGCTGTGCGCAAAAGTCATGATCCTCCATTGGTATTTCATGGGCCCGCAGTGGAAGATGAGATTATATCGTATCATAGGGAGGAAAGACGTCATGTTTTATTACCTAAGTACAAAGTACCCTCGCCCCATCAGCTGGTGAGGAAGGAGGCTGGGCTTGTTAGGCTCCAAAGACCAGCGGGAGGACTCTGCAGACACAGTGCAGTTGGTGGCTCCAGCCCCTCGGTAATAGCGTCCTGCTCGGACTTCTCTTTGGTGGAAACCCAGGCTACTGGGTTTGCTTTTCAGACTGACCTGGAAATGCTCACGTTTGAAGAACACGTGTTGGGCTCCCCTCTCTTTTCTCTCTTTATTCTGCTAAAGGACCTTTTCTGGACCGGGCTATTGTTTCTCCTCCACAGGCACTTGCACCAGTCAGGGGTCCTGACCATGGAGGCCCTGCAGGACTCGCCCCCAGACCCCGCGGAGGGCATGGAAGAGGACATCGCAGACAAGGTAGGCCCTGCATGGTGGGGCTAGGGGGCCACGTGTAGACAACAGGCCTCAGTCTCAGGACTCGTGCTGGGTGCCGTGGCCCTGGGGTGTGGGCCCACCATGGGCACACGGGGGTATGTTGGGCGAGGTGCCTGTGGGACGCCTGGCCACACCCTGGCGAGCAGATAGAGCACAGCAGGAGGTGGTGATGGCGCTGCAAGCGCTAAGTAGGTCCTGCCCCAGCCCTGCCGTTCCCCAGCATTTAAGTACATGGAAGAAGACGGACAGGACAGTGAGCGCCAGTGACTCTCAGGCCAAATTTTATGTGCTGAGTTTTGGGTGCTCTGACACTCAGAGACTCCGCTCACCAGGGCCCATGGAGGCGGGATCAGGGCACACTGGAGGTTTGGGGGACAAGGGCACTCGGCCTGAAGTGATGGCAGAACCAAACGTTGTGTGGAATGGGTTTTTCCAAGAGAGAAGCCTGATAATTGGGTTATGTGGAGCCAAGCCAGACAGCCGTCGGTGGTAACGGGCCCAAACTTCTGAAGGACCGGCTCCAGAAAGGGGAAGAGGAGGGTGGCAGCACACACCTCTCACCTCCCCCTATCCTGCTCACCCCATCCTGTTCCTTCTTGCCTTCTCCCGTCTCCCTCACTTCCTCTCTGCAGCACCCCCAGCATCTGCTCGGCACAGCCTTCTCTGGCTCTCAAGGCTGGTGGCCTTCACTCCTCCTACCACTTTTGTAGATGTCTGTCTCCCATCTATTTAGTGAGCTTCCTGGAGAGGGAGGGATCAATCCCTGGGGCTTTTCTGTCCTTGAGTCCCCTGGCATGTGCCGCCTCTGTAGGCTGAGTCTGGCAGAGAGCAGGTGCTCCTGCCTGCGGTGGGGCCTATGGACCCCTGTGCACTATCACAGTCATCACACAGGTGCTATCAGGTCACTCAGGCCTCTCCAGCCCTCTGCTGACATCTGCACTTGGGGTTTTGAGGCCATGGAATCCTCGCTGTTCTCACTGATGTCTGTGGGGCCGCATGACGTCATTTATGGGAATAGTGTCCATGAACAAGGCAGACTCAATTCCAGCTGAGTGAACACTGTCTTGCTCCCAAGGTTGTCTTCTTGGAGAAGCGGGTGTCAGAGCTGGAGAAGGACACTGCTGCCAATGGGGAGCAACACAGCCGGCTGAGGCAGGAAAATCTCCAGCTGGTGCACAGGTGAGCGTGGCACAGTTCCCTTCACCTCACAAAACGGAGCGTGGCTGCTGCACAGAGGTTGGCCCTTACCTGGAGCTGCCCTCCGTCCTGCAGCTGGGAGCCAGCCAGGGGATAGTTCTGGGTACCTTTTTGAGCATGGCTCCAACTTAGTACTATCCCCAGCCCATTTAGGGCATCAGAGGAAAGAAATAGGAGAGGGCACCGCCTCACCACTCGCTCAGGAGCAGCTGAGGCCAGCATTCACACCACCTGCACAGAGTGACCTCAGGGGTGGCAGAGGCTACGTGGGGAGAGGATGTGTGCTGGGATTCTTGGGCTTGTGTCCCTGCTCCTGAGAGCCCATCCAGAGGAAACAGTGCCAACCACAGGCCTTCGTTCCTGGACACGGGCTCCTTGACCTTGAGAGTTGCTGTGCCTTGCTCATTTCACCCACATCATCTGCTTTTACCTTTATGATTCCTGTGAGGCAGGTACCGTCCTCATTTAACAGACGAGGAAACCAAGGCTCAGGGAGTTTACCTGAATGCCCAGGGCCTCAGCAAGTGGGGGCTTTGGGAGTGGGGTCCAGTGCCTTCAGAGCCCCCTGCAGTGGGAGCATGACCCGTCCTTGGGGCATGCAGGTACTCGCAGGTGCTTAGCCACAGAAACAAGAAACGAGTGGGGACCTCTGGGTTCACAGCAGAATGCACAGTCTGACTCTAACAGTGAGAGCACTGAGGAAGAAATAACAGACTTGTGAAGTAGGGGTTAGCTACTGTGTTTGCATGGAGGGGGCGGGGGCCACCTCCCCTCTGCTGTTTTGTGGACTTTTTATAGAATACTGTGTGAGTTTTAGTGTTTTGAAACTAGTCATTCAGTGTGACCCAATGCCGTTTGCAGCAATATGCTTCTTGTGCAGAGCGTGAGGAGCGTGGCCCAGAAGCATCAGCTGTCGGGCTGTACTACCTGAGTACATCTGGTGCTGTGGGGGCGAGGCTCTGAGGAGTCCCCAGAGAGGCAGGAAGTGTGGTGTGTTGGGATCTCCATGAGAGAAGCAGCCTGCCCATGCCAGGCTGCTGGAACCAAAACTCGGCTCTGCCACACATTCTGTGACTTCAGGCAAGAGGAGCCCTGTCCTCAAAGCTTCAGTGTCCACACCCATCACCTAAACAAGTGCACTCTGAGCTCTCTGAACAGCGTGGGACATAGGCCCGCACACACTCACGCAGCATGCGCCTCATGTGCTCTAGGGCTGTGCTCGGCTCCTGTCGTGATGTTTTCATTCTGGAAGCTACTGATCACTTTATGGAGTTAAAACAAGTTCTCTCGTGTGGTCGCAGGGTTCTCACGGGAGGGCCTGCCCCAGGCCCTGCTGCAGAGCCAGGGCAGGGTCTGCCACATTTGTGGAGGGGCTTGGGTTGCAGTGCGGCACCAAGTACATGCCTCGTCTCCAGAGACGTTTGTTACTCCCTCTCTGTCCTTGTCCAGGGAAGTCTGGGTAGATCACCAGACTCCTTTCTCCAGCTGACTGGTGAGATTAGTCTAATCCGATGGGCACTTACCAGTTATCCACATAAGTAGTTGAAAGCCTGTGTTCCATGGCTCATCCTGCCCCAAGGTCAGACACGTCCAGTTCCTGTGGATGTTCTTTTGGTGTTGGCCCCAGTTCTCCTGAACAGCATGCTTCTGCTGCAGTGTCTTGGTGTTCAAGGGTGCATGGGAACAGGTTCTTTGAGACCTTGCATATCTGAGACTGCTTCACCCAGCGTGGGAGTAGGTTCCCTGAGAACTCAGTGGCCCTGCTGCCTCCAACCCAAGCTGTGCTCTGGACGCCTGACACCACTGTGTTGCCCTGTTCTTGTGCTAACACCTGAGGCCTTCCTGTTGTGTCTGTGCTGGGCATGAGGTTTTCAACCTCGTGGAAAGTGTGCCCCTCAGCTTGAGGAAGGTTTCTAGAATTATTTCTCCATACAGTGCCTTTCATTTTCTTATCTAGCTGAACTTCTGTTCATAAAATATTAGACCTTTGCTCTGATTTTCTTGGCTTTCCTATCCTCTCTCTTTAAAAAAAAAATATTTTATATTGCCCTGGCCGGTGTAGCTCAGTAGATTGAGTGCTGGCCTGCGAACCAAAGGGTTGCCAGTTCAGTTCCTAGTCAGGGCACACGCCTGGGTTGCGTGCCAGGTCCCCAGTAGGGGGTGTGTTTCTTCATTTTCTTCATTTATTTTTAGAGAGAGGGGAAGGGAGGGAGAGAAACATCAATGTGCAAGAGAAACACTGATTGGTTTCCTCTTACATGCCCCCAACTGGGGACCTGGCCCACAACCCAGGCATGTGCCCCAATTGGGAATCGAACTGGCAACCTTTTGGTTTGCAGGATGACTCCCAATTGCTGAGCCACGCCAGTCAGGGCTCTGTTCTTTTTTAATTCTCTGTGTAATACCCTTGCTTTTCTTCTTCAGCTTTTCTATTGAACTTAAAGTGTTTCTCATATTTAATCTCTAAGTTACTTTTTGTCATCTGTTCCTTCTGTGACATCAGTCCTATTTTGTGGATGTGGTATCTTAGCCCTCTGTCACTTACAGGGCTTTTCCTCCTATTTCCTGTGTGATAGACATTTTCTTAGAGGTCCTTTTCTGTTGGCCTTGGCCATGTTGTATTAAAAGCTTTCCCGTGGTAGCTGGGGATCTGTGGCTACCTGTGTACTCTTTGGTGTGAGGCACCAAGAAGCAGATGTGAAGTCCTGTGTGCGGGGATGGCTTCTGGGCTCTACACCATCCACGAACAGGGCATAGGAGCCCTTGTCTTTGGGATGGTCACTTCCTGCCTCCCGTAGGTGGGCACAGTGGTCTGGGAAGGGGCCAGGGTCAGGGCCCCCATGAGAACATTTCCTTTGTCCCTGTGTTCTTGTTGACACCTGCTTCTGTCTCTGCTGTAGACGAGGTGGGTAGGGCTGGTTTGTACACCAGGTTCTACAGTGTCAGTGCAAGGTACCTTGGGAGCGCTCCTGGGTTTGTGCCCATCAGAGGGTCTTCTGTCCACACACCACCCTCAATGCAGGGAGCAGAGACGGGGGTGAGGCACCTCCTCCTTCAGAACTGCCTTTAATCAGAGCTGTGGGTGGAAGTCTCACAGCCCTCCTATCCCTCCTCCAGGTAAGGGCAGCTCTCTCAGGGTCCTAATGCAGCATCTTGCCCTTGGTGGAAGGGCAGAAAGTCTCTCACATCCTCCCTTGGCCTTCACAGAGCCAATGCCCTCGAGGAGCAGTTGAAGGAGCAGGAGCTGAGAGCTTGTGAGATGGTCCTAGAAGAGACACGGAAGCAGAAGGAGCTCTTGTGCAAGATGGAGAGAGAGAAGAGCATCGAGATCGAGAACCTGCAGGCCAGGTAGGCAAGGCCACCATGGCTCTCCAAGCCGTCTGTGGCAACGCGAAAATGCAGTGGGTGCTACAGCCCACCCCGCACCCCAGGAAGGCACAGTGTCTAGGAACAAATTTTATTTTAGAAAAAGTAGAAAACCTATGTGAAGAAAACTGTAAAACTCTACTAAAGGCCACAAAAGATCTGAATTCAAAGACTGACCTTACATGGGTATGATTCTCTCTAAATCTCTTTCTAGTCGATGTTATCTGAATGAAAATACCGATTTTTTTCTAAGGCTACTTGACAAAATTACCTTTATACTTCTCTGGAGGCAGAAGCCTTGCCTAAGTCAGGAAAGGAGGGAGCGAAAGGGGTGAGCACACTGTACGTGAAGCACGCCCGGGAGGCACAGCAGGGGTAGCGGCCCCACACTACCCAAGACGGCAGTGCCACACCCAGGCACTCAGGCTGGAGGCGAGTGGCACGTGCATCAAATTATACATGTGAGTGATGGTTCTCTTAAAACTCTGTAGGAGAAAGCCCACGGATAACTTAGATGCCCACCAGAGAAGAGTGGTGAAGGTCACCGTGGCGCCCCTCCCAGAGCACCTCCCCTGAGTGGCCATGACGGGGGATCTCACAGAATTTTTTTTTAGCTGAGTCAGTACCACTTGTAGAATACAAAATACAGTAGTTTTAAATATTCATGAAAGAGGACTCTTCTTTAGTTTGTGTTCTTCTCCAGCTCTTAAAGCTGGGAAGAGACACTTTGACTTTATCTAAGAAGAGCTAGGAGGGCATTTTAAAAAGTGGGGTGGCAGGGTGGGCTACACGTAGAGCTGTGCCAGGGTCGCCCTGGACAGGGAAGCTCCCTTACATGCAGACACAGTGGAATGCCACCACCCAGGGCAGCCAGGCCTGGGCCATCAGGACAGTGCAGTTTAGTGGACTCAAAGCAGTTTCTTTTATGTGCATGCTGGTAGCCTCTCCCAAAGGACTACCGTAGGGCTACCTTTGGGCCCTATCCACTGGGGCTGTGGGTGCTGAGAAGCAAGGCCATCCTCCCTCCCACATCTGTCCACACCAGAGTCTGCACAGCTGGGTTGTCCTGCAGGATAGCAGCCTGGAGGGGCACACCACAGACGGGGCCTCATGTGGCCTTAGGGGAGTGAGGCAGGACTCACTCCTTCTGGCCAAACCTGCTGCCTGCCCCGTGCACCAAGGGTCAGTGGCTCTGTGCGCCTGGACTCTGTTGTGCTCCTGCAACTCCCTGGGAGTGTGGTGGTGGGGGGCAGAGGAAGCCTGGGGTTCGTAGGGGACTGCCCAGGCCCTCAGAGGCCCCTGCAGCCTTGGGTCAGCACCCTGAGGTCATCTCAGGACAGGGGCCTTCCCATCATGGCCTCGGTCCATTATGGTGTATAGGAAGACACTCTTCAGTGAGGGGGGCTACAGAGTAACAGGGCGGTGAGGACAACTGGATTACAGAAAGGAACTAGGGCTCCTTAGAGAAAGGACTGACTCTGCAGCTGGGACAGGGTAGACCAGTGGAGCCTGGAGCATCATCTTGTAGTGCCAGAAAGTAGGGAAGTGCTTGAACAAGAGCATACACACATAGTGATGGGTACATGTACCCATCAGGTACATGTGCCTGGGGCATGAGCCAACTAAAGATCAAAGGTGGGACAATTTGAGCAACACACTAATGATACTATTGGACCATGACCCAGAGTGTAACTAAATGTGATGGTTGGTGAATGGGGAGAAGACACAAACCTTCCTCACAGAGAATTCCAAATCCATCTCCATGGAGATGCCCCTTCCTGGGGAGTGGCGCTGCGTCCTCCCTTTTTGTGGAGTGTGGGCTGGACTAGGTGACTGGCTTCCAGATTCAGAGAATAGATTTGAAAAGTAGAACTTGGTAGAGGAAACACGTGGCAGACACACCTTTACCAGGTGATCCAGGTCAGTATCACCCATGATGAGTCATGCGGACTCAGCACCTCTGATCTGATAAGAGTCACCTCACTTCTGTCGAATTCTTCCCCCAACCATAACCCACCTAATCATGAGAAAACACCAGAAAGACCCAGTTCGAGGGACATTCTATTAAATACATAATCAAAACTTCTGAGAACTGTCAAAGTCATTAAAAACCAGGAAAGCCAGAGAGACTGCCCTAGACCCGAGGGGACAAAGGCGGTAACTAAGTGCCGTGTGGTCCTGGGAGGGATCCTGGACAGAGAGAGGCACTTGTGAAAAAGCTGAATAGCATCTATGGTTTGGTGACCAGAGTGTCCCGATGTGGGTGCACGGGCTGTGACGAACCTGCTGCAGTGATGAGCAGATGCTTCCAGGGGAAGCTCAAAGGGCCCGAGGTCCGCAGGGACTCTGCACTGTGTCTGCAACTGCTCTGTAAATCTGAAATTCTCCCCATACCCAAAGTGTATTTAACAACCATCCTGGCCTACAAAAAGTTTTTGCCCAGAGCATTTATGTGTGTAAAGGTTGGGCTGTAGGCACTGGAGGGTAGCCTCGGTAGATCCCTGGGCAGCCCCTAGCAAGGTTTCTAAGACACTCAGCCTCCCTCACCCCAAGGAGGCGCATTCCTGGGGAACGGGTCCCAGCCTCATTCTGTGTCCCAGGCTGCAGCAACTGGACGAGGAGAATAGTGAGCTGAGATCCTGCACACCCTGTCTAAAGGCCAGCATCGAACGCCTGGAGGAGGTAAGCTGACAGCAAGGAACGCTGAGCCCAGGTCCGTCAGGCTGGCCTGCGTGCTTTTCCATACCCTCTGGGTCTGCTGTCTGTTGGCGGATCGGGATACGCTGAGATAGATTCGCCAAAGCAGGGCAGTCACATGACCAGTTAATGAGTCTGCAGGGCGCAGCCAGCCAAGGGGTGCAACAGGCCAGGGGATAATGCTGCTCCAAAGAGCAGGCTGATGGTGCTGGGCCCTACCAGGCCTGTGTGTGAGGGGACAAGCTCAGCTTGGGCCACTGCCCCTTTGCTGGAAGATGCTGGAGCCTCCCTGCTTCCCAGCTTTCCCACACACGTGGGATCCTTGGGCCCAGAGGTTCACGCTTTGATTGACCTGTGGTCTGAACCTAGGGCTGATGTCCTTGAGGGGCTCACTTCAGCAGGACCCCTCATGCCCCATTCTGCAGATGTTCACTGAGAGACTTCTCCCCTGTCCTCTGTTTCCTGCCAAGTGTCTCCTGGAAGCTCTGAACCTTGAGCAAGTCGGAGACCATCTGGGCTCTGGCTGCTGTGAGCAGCTCCTGCTGAGTGGCCATGGGTCAGGTCCTGCTCTTGCTTTCCCCTAGAAATAGCACTGTTGGGAGGAGGCACCTCCATCGGGAGTGCCCCAGACTCACCTTCCACGAGCACTGCACTTGCAGTCAGCACAGGCCCTGAGAGAGCATACCTATGTACATGCACCTCCACTTTCACGGGAAAGAAAACTCAGGTGCAGCCCTGTGGACATCAGCAAACTGATACTCTCAGGACACACACCTGAGTTAGGGGGTGGGATGGCAGGTGAGGCGTGTCCATGGCAAGTGTTTCACCTTGCAGGAGAAGCAGAAGCTGCTGGATGAGATTGAAGAGTTGTCGCTGCGGCTCAGTGATGAGCAGGAAAACAGGAGGAAGCTAGGCGACAGGCTGAGTCATGAAAGGCACCAATTTCAGAAGGACAAGGAGGCAACACAGGAGGTGAGCACAAGCCCAGAGGCCCCGGCTGTCACTCAGTGAGCTCCCGGAATCCATAGGGCCTATCTGGAGTGAGCTAGGGACCCACTGCTTTTAACTGTCAGGCTGGACAGAGGGGCTCGGTGCATGGTGGCATTTGGGAAGTGTGACATTATCATCCTCAAAAATGGTGTTCAGACAAATGTAGAGGTTCGGAAGCCAAGGACTGGGCTGACACTGCTCACCCTGCTGTCCCATACAGCTAATTGAAGACCTGCGCAAGCAGCTGGAGCATCTACAGCTCTTCAAGCTGGAAGCAGAGCAGAGGAGGGGCCGGAGCAGCAGCGTAGGCCTGCAGGAGTACAATAGCCGCACCCGGGAGAGCGAGCTGGAGCAGGAGGTCCGCAGGCTGAAGCAGGTACAGCTGGGCAGATACTCTCATACCTGGAAAAAGCCTCATGACAGCCGGCATGGGGAGAGGGGAGTGTGGGAGTCACTGCCCAGGAATCATGCTGTTGTGCCGCCTACCCCAGGACAACCGGAACCTGAAGGAGCAGAATGATGAGCTCAATGGACAGATCATAAACCTGAGCATCCAGGGTGCCAAGAACCTCTTCTCCACATCCTTCTCCGAGTCTCTGGCCGCAGAGATCAGCTCAGTCTCCCGTGATGAGGTAATGTACCCCCTTCCCCACCCCTGGAGCTCTACAGCACCCCCAGTCAGTGTGCCCAGTGCCGACCCCTTGCTTTTCCCACAGCTCATGGAAGCGATTCAGAAGCAGGAAGAGATCAACTTCCGCCTGCAGGACTACATCGACAGGATCATTGTGGCCATCATGGAGACCAACCCATCCATCCTGGAGGTCAAGTAGAGGCAGGCAAGCCCAGCTCAGGGTTATTCCGGACTCCACCAACACCCCAGAGATGGCCATGGCACACATGGGCCGAGAATAGCAGGTCCCATGCCCACCGAGCCCAGAGCACACAGCTGAGCTGGAGCACAGAAAGGGTGGTGGAAGAGGGAGAAGGAAAGGGAAGCCCAGTGCTCTGAGCCCACAGCAGGTGCAGGTGGGATAGGGCCTGCTCTCAGCCCTGGCCACCTCCTGTTTGCAGAGATGTGGGGACAGTGTCTCAGGCTGGTATGAGCCCCTCCATGAGCTCCCTCCCACGTAGTAGACCCTCCTGCTCTCCTGCCGTGTCAGAGAGAAAGGAAGGAAATGGGTTGCCACCTGCGGTGCAGCCATCTATGTCCTCACAGGTACCCTGACATGGTGCCACCCATCTCAGCCACTCCTGGACAATTAGAGACCCTAAGACCCTTGTACCAGATGTGGTGGTAGGTGAAAGACAGGCAGTGAAGTTGATACAAGTCAAGATCTGACCAGCAGGGCCCACCTTCCCACAAGCTTTTCTGGGGCTCTCTCCCTGAGCTGCTCAGGCCACCACCCAGCCAGAAGAAGCATCTCAGTCCAGCTTCAGGCCCAGGGGCCTCCAGCTGTGTGGCTGTTTCAGTTGCACCCTTGCTACAATAACCTTTGGGGGCTCTCATCCTCCTGTGGGGGCTGGGGCAGGAGCCTCTGCTCTGAAATCAGGACTTGAGAGTCTAATGTTATGGAAAGTACTATCTGGATGAGGTGGACATTGTCAGCCTTCTCTGACTCCTGGGGTGCAGGCAGGACCACGGTGAGGTGTGGCCTCCCCATGGGTAAGGCCCCCCTGACCTCCTGAATTACCCCTCCCTGTGCAGATCTTGGCTGCCCCCACTAAAGTCCCACTTTCCTAGGCCAGAGTCCAAATGTTTCCTCTGGGAATCTAAATCATTAGCAGTCATCATTCTTCCCCAGGTGCACTCTGCAGGATGCTGGGCAGGGCAAGCTCTCCAAAGAGAGAGATCAGGAGCAGATAACGAGGCCTTCCCAGAGGCCTTCCTTTTAGGAAACCCTTACCCAGCTGTACGCTGCTACTGCCTGGCACCTGTGCTACCAGGAACAGCAGTGTCACCCCCACAGGGATGCTGGGCCTGCTGCCCACCTGAGCCCGAGCACTGGCCACAGGCCTCCAGGTGCTCCCAGGTGGGCCAAGACCCACCCCACACACAAACTGGCCACTGCTGCGTGCAAGTGCGTATGTGAGGTGTGTGCATGTGTGTGTGTGTAAGCATGTGTGTTGCCCTTCATCCTTCATCCTCCACATGACCCACCTTCTACACTAAGACTTAAGATGTTGCCTCGTATTGTATATTTTGGGGAAAGCCTTGGGTGTAAATCAGTGTAAACTTGGAAGAGAGATTTTTCTATCATGTAGAGTAGGTATTTTTTATAGATTGAAGGTTGATCAATTTTTTTAATACTTCCAAGAGAGACTATCTGTGTATACACATGAAATATATATATATATGTATGTATGTATGTACGTATGTATGATAATAAATACGGGAACTCTGCTTTCTGCGCCCGGCCTCACCCTGCTGACACAGCCTGGGGTCTGTTTCTGTCCATCACTCAGCAGCACTAACTGTAAATACAAATTGCCAGGAGACGTCTCACACAAACAGCCAGGCACTGGCTTGCACACTGACCCTGCTTTCATCCTCTCGAGAAGGACTCTCCAGGCAGTGACAGGAGCCTGGATGTGGAAGGACAAGGCCAGAACAATGTCATCACAGATGAAAGCAGTTGCTGCACACACACACAGCTCAGCTTCTTCCTCTGTGGGGGTGAGGGGTGGGGTAGGGGTATCGTGGGCCTTGGCTTGGCACCCCAGATGGTGTTTGGGGTATTGGGAGCCATGAGTTCAGATGGCAGGAGACCACCTAGTCAAGCCAGCCCCTCCTGACCTCCCTGTAAACCTCTCAGAGGCCCTGGGATGGCACCTGCAGGCTGGGCCCCAGTAAAGCCTGTCCAGAGGCACTCCTAGGGCAGGGCCACGTGATGGGCCCCAGGGGCCATGAGATCACAGCAGGACCTGGCCCCTGACTGCAGCCCGGCTGCCGACATGGCATTGAGGGCCAGCTGGGCCAAGGAGGGGGCAGCACTGCAAGTCTTGGGTTCATGAACAAGCAGCTCCTGTGGAACATGTACTCAGGGATGAAGAGGTGGGCCCCAGAAGAGGCCACACACTGATTACCAACCCAAAGGCACAGAAAAGGCCAAGACCCTGACAGAATTTCGCTCAGCGGGAGGGACAAAAAGTGGGGAGGCAGGCTGGGAGGAGAGCTCAGCTGCCACCACAGTCACAGACACCAGCAAGAAGATTACAAGGGTTAAGTGACCAAATTTGACTTGAAAGCAGGGCTTGTTAGCTAAAAGTCCCCCAAAGGACTCCCCAGCCCAGGTGTCCACCGGAGTGGCAGACTGCATCTACTACCCCCACCCCTCACACTGAGGACCTGCAGGCCAGACTCAAGTGGAGAAACTTCAGGCACAGGGAGGCCAAGGACGTACCCCGGACCACCCAGCTAGTAAAGAAGGGAGTTGAGCTCAGGTTTGCTGGCCCCGACTGCTGTCCATGGGGCTGATAACCTGGGGATGGTGATAGTGGGCACAGCCTGGCCTACAGCAAGCAGGGCCCCCAGGCCTCATCAGCTGGGGGTGTAGCAGAAGGACTCCAGGGGTCCCCAGGATGAGGCCCTGGGGCCCTGGACCTTGTGTGGAGGGATACTAAATAAGAAACCTGGAGGGTGAGGTTCTGCCTGGAGTCCACCTCCCACCAGTGAGGGGCAAGAGAATATGGAACACTGCACATCTAGCCTGCCAGGTCCCCACCTGTGTTCCCGGTGCTTAGAAGGTGTAGCTTCCCAGACCACCCTCAGAGGGAGATGATCAGCACCCTCTGGCTACCATCCCACCTGTGGGGCGCAATCATCACTGGAAGGGCAGCCTTGTGCTGGAGCCTGGGGTGTGGAACTCTGCATAGAGGGCCTGCTCAGCACTGGGGGGCGCCAAAGTGCTGCCACTGAGTTCAGAATGCGGCCGGTGTGGGGCGGGGGGGCGGGGGGTGGGGGGAGGCCCAGAGGGCCCTGTCCCTAGCTTGGCTGCACTGAAGGGTCTCCGCTGACCCAGGAAGAAGCCAGCACCTCTGCTTTGACACCAGAAGACACCTGCCCTCCCACCTACCCTAATCCATCTGGTGCCTGCAGGGCCCACCTTACCTAGGAGGAGAAGCTGGAAGTGGGGTGGGGTCTTCATCAGGCTGGGGCCGGGAAGGGGAGGAAGGGAGCTGCTCCTTTCTCCTTGTTACTCCACTAAGGCCTGCCCATCCAGTTCATTTCCACTCTTTAAAACACATGGGGGCCCACCAGCAGCATGCAGAAATTCCTGCCCTGGCCCTCCAGTGGTCTCAGCCCCAAATGGAAACTTTTGGGACAGGGTGGGGCAGGAGAACAAAGGAGGAAAATCTGTAAGTGGAAACAGGGCAGTGTTTGGCTGCTGCCCAGGCAGGGTTTCTTGGAGAGTTTCTTCCAGAAGGTGGCTGAGGACAGGGTCAGGAGGGGGGCCTCCCAGGGCAGGCCTCAGAGACTGGGCTGGAGGGGCCCATGGTGGGACCTGTGAGGCCAGTGTCAAGACCTGTACCTCCCAGGCCTCAATGCATCCCTCCCACGAGGGGACCCTCAACCCCCAACCCTGAAGTACCTGGCCACAACACTTCCTCCTGGGACAGTGCACACCTCGACAGTCTTGAAGATGAGTCCTGAGACCCTCTTCTGGTGATTGGGCTTTCTCCCCCAAAACAGACCTTGGTTCCTTACTGGAGAGGGCTGGAATGCACCTGCTGTCTCCTCACCCCCGTGTAGGCCCTGGCTCCTCAAAAATCTGCAGTGAGCTGTCAGGAACCTGGGCCATCAGATCACCAGACTCAACATCAGCTGTTTCTCTTCTTGAGAGGTTACAGGGCTGTGGACACTAGTCTTGATTCAACCCACTCCAACAGTGTCCAGGGAACGGGGCTGGGGAGAAAAGCTGTGGGAGTCAGCCTTTGACTTAGTCCTCTCACGCTATTCCACAGCCACACATTGTCAAAGCCTCGTAACTTTCATGCAGGAAAGGAAGCTGGGGGTGGGTTGAGTCACTGTACAGCCCAGTGCCTTGCAGGCAGCTTGTCACCTCAGCATTCAGGAAACAACTCTGTCTTGGCTGCAGCTAAAGCCCAGGCCCCAACATTTCCATACTGCAGCATCTTGAGAGTAAAACAGAGGTTTGCCTTGGGCTTGAATGGCCTCTCAGGAGCACACAGCCCTGTCCATGGAGGTACTACTGAGGTCAGTTTAGCTTTTATGGGTACTGGAGCAAACATCACCCAACCTCAAATTTATCAAACTTCACTCCATCTCGAAGCAGAACTGGACCACAACCAAACACTCCCTGAATCTTAGCTGATGAGCCTTGCTTCTGTAACTCCTTCTGCAATGGTCTGTGCCTTCTCAGGCTCCCCACAAGTCCCTGAGTGCCAGAGTCCTTGGGGCTCTGCCCTCAGCATTCACTTCCCACTGCAGCCGTTCTGTGCCTCGGTTGCATCTAACAAACTGTCAACACCACAGTTCTGCGCCTCCTGCTACCTCCATGGCACCTAGGCAACAGATGACAGAAGGCCTCCAGTTTTGTGACTGTCGGGTATGAGTGACCTCAAGGGTGCAGAAAGGGAACTTAAAGGGAGACTGAACCTGAGGAGTCTCTCTTGTGCAGAGAGGCGGGTTCTGTTCAGCGGCCTCTATGGAGTAATACAGGAATAACACCGTTTCCCAGGACAGGACTTCCTACTAGGCACTGTGCTACACGTTCTGTGGTAGTATTTCATTTCGTCCTCCCAATGGTCCAATTAGATCCTAATTTCCCTATTATATCGAGAAGGAAACTGAGACTCAGAAGTAATTTGCCCTCTAAGTGATTCCTCAACCACACTAGTCACACTCTAAGCGCCAAGGCCGTGTCTTAGAACTACAGCTCTTGAATGTGAAGCCCTTAAGGGGAACCGAGAAGTTGCACAGATGATTTGAAGGGTTGGAAGAGAAACTGAAGAGGTCCTGAAGGAAGCTAAGGAGGTCTACGAGCCCCGTGGACACCTAAGAGTCAAAGTGGAGCTGAACGACAGGGGGTGAAGTGACGACAGCCTAGCGCTTCTGCCCGCAAGGCGCAGTCGGAAGCGCCTTGACTGGGGCGGACAGTGAGGCCTTTTCCTCCTCCGCAGGGCATCCTGGGAGGTGTAGTCGCAGTCCTCTACTCGGCGCACCCCTTCCCCACTTACCAAATCCAGCACGCAGCACTCCCTGGAGCCCGAGGTTCGGCCATCTCTAGTGGCGCTGATGGAGGGGAAGGTCCAAGAAGACTGTGGCCGCTGGAAGGCGCCAGGCTGGGCTGCTGTGGGCCGCCAACCCGTGGACTACAACTCCCGGGTTCCTTCGCGCACAAGGCACCGCCCCGAGCTTTCGGCCTGGCGGCGCCGCGCGGCCCTGTGGGAACAGTAGTCCCCGCGCGCGATTCACAGCGCCGCGTGCGCCCTGGGCGCACCGTAGCCGCGGGGCCCTGGCTGGGCGCTACGCTACGGAGGTGGCGTAGGTTGGGCGACCGACGCGGACCGGTCAGCCGGGTCTGGGCGTTCGGCAGCTCCTGCACTCAGTGCCGGAGGCCGGCGGGGCAGTGCGGTTAGTGGCAGAAGTTGTAGGTCGGCTGGCAGGGGCGAGCGGACCGGGGGCCGCGCTGCCCAGGCCGCACGGACTGAGGAGGCGCCGCGGGGTTGCGGAGGTGAGTCCAGCCAGCAGGGTGGGGGCGCGGCCTGGACCCTCGCCGGAGCCCGGGCCTGGCAGGCAGCGCCCCTCAGTGCCAGGGCTGCCAGCCTTGGAACCAGGGTCTGCTTCTTGCCTCGCTGGCGCCTCCTGGGTATTGACCGAGCCCTCACTGGGCTGGGTGCTCTGGTTGAAGAGGGGAGCCGGTGGGGACCAGGTCATCTGAATCACTGGGAGACCATCTCCAGGGTGCTGCGGACACTGGCGGCGGCCTCAGCCTCAGCCTCTGCCTGCCCTTGAGTGTCCTTATCTTCCAGGCAGCGTCCTGGTTCGGCTGCATTAGGGGACGTGTCCCGTGGTGCCCGCAGCCCTCCCCACTAAGGTACTTGGGGGCGACTCCATGGAATGGGTGTGTGCGGGTGCGCCCTGTGTGCCCACTGGCCACCCTAACACTTCCTCTTCCCTGTTCCTCCCTGGGCTGGCGCTAGAGCAACACAGGGAAGTTACAGGGGATTTATTCCTGTGAATATTTGCGGGGGTAACCCGGTTTTTCCTGTTGGCCACAAAGGAGTCCTGGTCCGGAGGAGTGAAGCTTTGTTGTGTGGTCGCATAGCCCTAACTGGGTGCCTCTTGGGGACCCCTGAATGCACAGGACTTTGTAACTAGACTGCAGGCAACAGGATCTCTGCGAGACCAGGTAGGGAGTTTGGAGTCCAGCAACCTAGAGCCCTGGCATCCTGTGGGGAAAACAGACTCAGGCTGGTGCTGAGTTGGGTTTGAGCTCCTCCCAAGAACCCCTTCTTTGGGGATCCCTTGGGTCCTCCCTTTGTCCAGGTTTAGAGTCCTGTGTGTGTCACTTAGGTGTGGCAAGTGATTATCTCCAGCCCCCAGAAGCTGACTGAGGTGGTGGGGTAATTCCATCTTTCCTCTCTGAATGACTCTCTCAAATGTGAAGAGAGATAGTGTTTACCGGCTTGTCTGGGAAGGAGCCTCAGAGGGACAGGGGAACCTGGATCCCAGCTCTGTGGCCTTGCTGATGCTCGTGCAGGAAGCCCATGCAGCCTGGCCTTGGGAATGGGGCACACCTTACTTCCTTCCAGGTCGTTCTGCTCCCCGGAGTAGCACTCTTCTACCCCTTCCTTTCCCTCTGCGTTTGAAAATTTCTGGAGCTGCTTTTCCTGAGCAGATAGGCCCATGACCTCGTGACCTTCCAAAACCCAGATTTAAGCCCTGCTGGGCCCAAGGCTTAGTGGCTGCATGGCTTTAGGCAGGAACCTGTAATCTTTGATATTGTATCTGCTTTGAGCAACTCCCCCCGCACCCCCCCCCCCACTCCACCACCAGACCTGGGCTTTGAGAGCAGAAGTGACCAGGTCTGCTAATCTTGCAACACATAGAACCCTCCTTCACCCCCAGTCATGCAGAGTCCTTCTGTCCTTCACCAGAGAGAGAGGACAGTGGTCACATTCTCTAAAGCATCTTTGCGGTCAGACCCTGCACTCTCCAGGCCCCTGTCCCGTAGGCTGCACTCCGGTAAGCCCCATTTTACTGAGAAGCAGCCCTAAAAGTGCTCCAAAAGCTAGATATCACTTACGGGCCCCAGCTGATCGGTGAAGAGCCTGATGGGGCCAGCTACCCACAGTCATGGCCTTTTGGGGCAGAGCAGCCTCTGGTCTGGCCTCAGGTGTGCTGCTCACCACTCTAGCAGCTGTTCCACGCCCTGCTTTCTGGCTTTTCTGGAGTTTGGGGGACCTTCTAGGGCTGTGTCCCCACCTCCCTGGTGGCGGAGCTGGGGGATGTGCCTGGGCTGTGCTGCAAGGTGTCAGGAGGAAAGCAGGTCAGTAGCTGCTGTTGGGAATTGTCGCCTGTGCCTGCATCCAGAGGGAGGCGGTTGTTACAGCTTCCTGCTCTGCCTGTGTTGTCACAGCCCAGACCCAAAGCAGAGAGACTCCCTCCTCAAGCCAGTCCCCACTCACACCCACATTTTTTCCGAAGAGTTGCCCTTTGGAATTAAATTCACAGAGGCAGCATTTAATTCTGCACCTGCCTGGTGCTGCCCTCCTGCCACATCACAGGAAAGGCAGCACATCCTGGAGCTCCTGTCTTTCCAGAGAATCCTCCCCCATCCCCCTAATGCCTTCCTTTCTGGAGAGCTGGAGGCTTGAGTGCCCATCTCCCCGTGAGACAGTCTGAGCTGGTGGGTGCTTGCAGGGCTGCCTGGGCCAGGGCTGCTCTTGCCACCACTTGGCAAACAGAAATGTAGGATACAAGTGCCAAAAACAAGAGTGATTGTCTGGTGCCTTCTCTTTTCCTGTTAAAAATAGTGTTCAGCCCTGGCTGGTGTGGCTCAGTGGATTGAGTGCTGGCCTGAGAACCAAAGGGTCACTGGTTCAATTCCCAGTCAAGGCACATGCCTGGTCCCCAGCAGGGGTCAAATGAGAGGCAACCACACATTGGTGTTTCTTCCCCTCTCTTTGTCCCTTCCCCTCTCTCTAAAATAAGTAAAACCTTTTTAAAAAATAGTATTCAACATCTAATAGTGAACTTTTGAACTAGAAACTGAAACCCTAAGAGTGTCCCTGTTTCTCTGGTAGTACTGTATGAAAAACAATTTCCTTTTTTCACGACACGCAACTGAGGTGGTATGCTGCTTCAAAGACACGAGAGGACCACGGTCACCCCATTCACCTCCTTTGAGGCAGCCCCAGGATCCTGTGTGATCGTCCTCCAGCCTCCTCACTTGTGCTTTCGACTTTGAGAGGCCCACCTCCTCCCACCCCAGAATGCGGGTGCCTCGGAAAGTCGAGTGAACACAGCCCACCAGCTGCTGGTTTGCCGCAGTGAGTGGGGTCAGCTGGTGTCTCAGGGGCTCAGAGCAGGCCAAGGAAATAGGGGCAGGCCACACGGTGAGGAGCCCTGACTTCTGTCCTAGAGCCGCTGGCCAGACCTTCAGGGCCCAAATTACTT
Organism: Tonatia bakeri; assembly: GCA_004024845.1. Classification (NCBI taxonomy): domain Eukaryota; kingdom Metazoa; phylum Chordata; class Mammalia; order Chiroptera; family Phyllostomidae; genus Tonatia; species Tonatia bakeri. The sequence goes on from PVIA01001647.1 coordinate 216,679, forward strand.
GACATACAGAGAAGCCCAGAAGCACCGAGAACAGTGACTGCCATGCGGCATATCCGGACAGCGGATCCCCGTCAGTCGGGCCAGTGTTTGGGGTGGGCGTGTTTCTTCCCAGGTGTACTGACAGGAAGTGGTCACACTTTTGGAGCCCACAGCTTTTGTTCCTGGACCTAGCTCCTGAGGGGCATTTATCGTAATTCTCAGCAGAACCTCTTCAATCTGCTTCTCAGAGGTCAGCAGTGTCGTGACTTTTGCTATTGGCAGTGGCAGGCCCGAGTGGCCAGCCTTGGTGTTTGCCCTAGGACGACGGTGAGTGAGTGGGGGAGGCTGCAGCAAGGTGGGCACCGGGGCCCTCACGCCACACCTAGGGAGAACGGGAGGGGGTGTGAGTGCAAAGCCGCCCGGCCCGCAGCAGTGGTTGGAGGTGAGAGTGGCCAGACGGTGCCAGGACCCAGGTCTGGGTGAATCTCAGTGGACACCTGGCTGCTTGCCCAGAGCCCTGCCCCACCTGGACACCTTTCCTTGGCAGCCCCTGCCATGGGCAGAGCCAGCTAAGGGAGGCCCCTTCCGCTGCGGCCTTGGGATCTCAAACAGGTCTGCCTGCCTCCCTGGTTGGCCCAGGGACAGTCAGCGTGGGCTAGGCAGTGAGGAGCTGGCTGAGCCGAGTCACTCCCCTGGGGCTTCAGGCCTCTTCTGGGTGAGGGACAGGCGTAGCTTCAAAAGGAATGCAGTCCCCGGGCCGCCTCCCACAGGAGTATTCTCAGAGGGACTGAGGGCAATTCCTCATCCAGGCTCTTGTGCGTGGCAGTGGGGCGGCTCTCCATTGCGACCCCTGCTTGCGGGTGAGGTCACAGCCCCGCACAAGAGCCACATAGTCACTGAGCCTGGACCACTAAGCCTGGGGGCATGTCCTCTGGGTGGCCGTGCTATTGGCAGACTTGCTGTGCCACTGATACAGGCATGGACGGGAGCTCAGGCGTGTCCGCAGTAGGGGGTGAATCCCTTCCTGGGCACTGTGGGTTAGTTGGGGCTGTGGGGGCTAAGGGGCCAGTGGTGGAGCAGTGGGGTTGGAGTGCAGTGTGGGCCCCTCTCGCTCTGCGGGGTGACAGAGCCTCTCCATAGAACCCTTGGTTCACAGAACCCCCTGAGATCTACTGCCCAGGCCCCTGCCCTGACAAAGCCGGGTTCTCATGGCCTTGCAAGCATGTGCGTCTGAGGCTTGGGGTCGTGGTCCTGTCATTGGGGGAGCACCATAAGGCACGCACATGTTGCTGGGCCTGTCTCCCTTTGGTGTTACCCCCACGTGATTGTTGTGTCCCCAAGGGCCCATCCCCTGACTGTGCCCTGTTGTCCTCCCACCTCTAGGGGAGCTGTTGATGTGGGTGAGCTGCTGACCCCGTGAGGAAGGTGGTGGCAGGAGAATGCTGTACTGCTGGTCCCGGCCCGGGAGGTCAAAGTCTGGGCCCTCCGTGGGCTCTCGGGTGGGGCTCTCTCCAGGGTGCGGTCCCAGCCTGGTTTCTGTTCTCTGGTAGGGCTGGGAGAGGCTGCCCTCACTCGGGCGGGAGCTTCATGTCTGGTGGGTATGATGGTGGGGTGTGGTGGGTGGCCTTGAGCACCCTGGGCACAGGGCACAGTGGTCTAGAAAAACTTGGTATCCCCTGGGTGGGCCACTCGCCCTCTGTCCCTTTCCTGGGTCCCCATCCTGGCGCTGATTTTGTTGGCCTGTCGGGTCGCTGCAGCTGGTGAAGGACCATTACTACAGGGTGGGGCCGTGGTCTCAGTGAGCCTAACAGGGCTTGTGTTACACAGGCTCACGTGTGGGGCACAGACTCACAGGGAGCCCCAGAGTGAGGGGTGGGGCAAACACCCAGCCCCTCCCCACTGGGATCTGGGTGTGGCCCACCCTTCACCCTCTGTGGCCTCCATGGCTGCAGGCTCCTGGTGTCTGTTCACCCCTGTCCCTGGGCCAGGTAACCTCACTCGGTGGGAGCACAGAGGCGCTCCCCCTTTCCTTTCCCACGTGTGCTGAAGGCCCACAGGGCAGTGGGGCAGGTGAACTGGGGTGAGGGGCGGTGGGGTGGCGCTGCTGGGGTCTAGCTGCCGTGACTGAGGCGCACCCCATGCAGGGTCCTGTGGAGATGGTCGTCCCCACTTGGCCTTCTGTGTGCTCATCGCTCTCGGGGTGGTCTTCGGCTGTTCTCTCTGAGGGCCATGCTAGGCACGTGCCTGGCGCCCAGGCTGGCGGACAGTCACACCCTGCCTCCTGGGGGCGGCAGCCCCACCTTTGCGCTTCCAAGGCCAGATCTGGGTCACTGCCCCACTTAGATCCAGGGCAGTGGTTCCCAAACGAGCTCAGGAAGAGCTAGCAGGGGCCCGGGGACTGTGGGGCAGCTGCTTATCCTGAGGCGCCATGTCTTGGGATCCTGCCCTTCTGTACGGTCCAGGAGGCTGGTGCTGCCGTCATCCGCTCTCTGGCTTCTGCCTGGAGACCTGTTGTGCATGAGGTTCTTCGTGAGACACAGCAGCCGGAAAGTGACCACCAGGGTTCCTGAGCGTCGCCATACCCCGTGCCTCAGGCAGGCCTGCGACCCAGCAGGGCCCCAGTGGGCGTTTGCTGGAGAATTAGAGGGTGCGCAAAGGGATAAATGAATGGGTGTAGGCTCTTGCAGGGCTGGCAGAAGGTCTCACGTGGGATGAGAGGAGCAGCAGCTTCTGCAGGAGAGGAAGGTTGTACAAGGCTTGTCACCCTGGGGTTCCGTCACAAAGGACAGTCCCTGGGTGGCAGTGTTCGTAAAAGCTCCCACCCTCGGTCATTCTGACGCGGAGTCAGGGCGGAGCGTGACTGGCCCACCCTACCCTGGCAGGGCTTCCCACTCGGTGCCCGTGCAGGTGGGACCCTCAGGTGGGCTGGGGGCAGCAGAATCCACACTGCTTGGTGGCCTAGCCAAGCCCTGCCCAGCCAGGGTGATCCTTCATGGGTCTCACTCTCAGGGCCTCTTCCCCACTCCCTTGAGCCAAGATGGGGTGTGGGGAAGTTAGAGTGCCATCACCCCTGGAAATCCCTGGAGAGGCCCTTCTGGAGCCCACTGCTCCCCAGGATCTTCACCCGTCCAAGCCACCTCTCTTCTCTGTCCCTTCTGTTGAGCTCCCAGCAAGGACCTGTGCAGCTCCTGCCTTCCCCGGGGGCCCAGGGCTGCGTCTTCACTCCGCACAGCGGCTGGCTCTCCCTTTGGCTCTGCCCATGTCAGGTGTATGTGGTGGCCCTGGCAAGTGGTACTGTGTGCCCTGTCCCCCACCCCTGGTGTTGGGGCTCTTGGGCCAGGCTTCCCCATGCTGCCCAGTCCTCTTGTCTGGGTAGAAACAGGCAAAGCTTCGCCTGGGGCGGACCAGCCCTGGACCCCATCAGGAGCGCTCCTGCTCCATGGGCACCACTACTGAGCCGTGGCTCCAGCTCAAGCCCTCAGCTGCCTTCACCGGCTGCCCCCTCCTTGCCATTCACCTGTTTAAGATTTAGCCTTGAAAGGGGCCCTGGGCCCTTCTCCCAAAGGGGCTTGTGTGGAGTGGGGTTTAAAAGTTTGGGGGACTGTTCTTGTTCTGATGTCTCACGTGCAATCGAGGGGGAGGCAGGTGTCTCCTGTGCCCCAGGCAGGTGTGAAACCAAGTAGGTGTGCCCTGTGCACCTCAGCTGCATGCACTCAGGCCTCCTGTCGAGCCTTCCTGAGCACGCTCAGTTAGCAGAGCTACCCGCACATGTGGCTGCTGACCCCAGAGTGTGGCCCATCTACTCAGAGGGTGAGCATGAACCACAGTAGAGTCCAAAGTCCTTGACCCAAGATGGTGTCACGCAGCTCTCACTTGGTTTCACTTGGTCTTATACTGACACGGTAACATTCTGGGTGTGAAAGATTCCATGGGGTACATTGCTGGGTCCCCGTAGCCTGTCTGTTGTACCTTTCTTACGTGGCTGTTGGTGGACTGGAAACAAACCCCATGGCTTGTGTGATGCTCTTACTGGACTGTGTTCCTGGAGGCTGGAGCTAACAGACAGTTTTTCAGGGGCCAGGTGGGGACAGTGTCAGCTTTTCTGGCCACCACAGGGTCTCTGCCCCACTGCTCAGCTCTGTGGCGAGGGCCTGAATGTCAGGTGACTTGTGGAACCAGAAGGCCAGTCAGGGCTAGTGTTTCTCTGTCCCACCCATGTTCCCTGAAGAAAAGGCACCCAGCAACATCATTGCTGCAGGGGCACTCAGCCCATCGGACCAAAGCTCTTACAGGGCGGGGGCCCCAGACTTCTACTGTCCCAGATCCCATGGCCCTTGGCTCCTGCAGTTTCCAGAGTGATGTCTTTGCTGCTGCTTGCTCTCACGTAGGGAGCCCTGCACAGCCCCGCCTGTACCTGTGGCCCCGACCAGCCTGCCTGTGCCACAAGGACGCATCCCCCAGCTCCACTGCAGCCACTGACCCCCATCACTTCGGGACTTAGTTGGGAGCTGAGAGAAGGGTGTCCAGTGTACTCAGGGGTTGGGGGCTGGAAAGCCAAGCAGATGCCCACCTTGGCCCAGAGGCTGGCTGGCTGGCTGCGGGAGGGGAGGGGAGGCAGGCATCTTCCCTAACCTGACTGGGACTTGGCTCCTTTGAAATGAGGTGTCCCACTCTGTCTCAGGGTGGATGCTCCTGGGCTGTTTCATGCCTCCCCTTGGCCGGTGGAGGGAGGGGCCTCCCCTGGAGTGTGCAGATGGCCTCCCGGGTACCTCTCAGGCCTCCCATCTCCTCTCGGGCCCTGAGGTTTCTCTGGGTCAGGGAGGCCCCTCAGGAAGGCCTCAGAAGAGCGGGTTGGCGGACATAGCGTTGCTCAGGCCTCTGCCAGGCTTTGCAGAGCTGCGCCAGCTCCGCTCTGCTCACTTCCCTTGTTTTCCCTTTTCCTCTGGTTAAATATCCCCTTGATGCTTCCCTCCACAATAAAGCAATATTGTGTCACTTCTCACTGAAGAGAGCTGTCTGAAGGCCAGTGCCCAGTGACACCATCATCCTTCCCCTCTGGGCAGCTGATGGGCTGGTGTGGGTTTTCAAGAGCAGAGAACAGGGCTTGGTTCTGCCGCTGCATGGGCCTCGGCCCTGTGGGGACCTCTGCAGTGGAGGTTCTTGGGGTGGGTGCTGCGGGGTCGGGCGCAGGCCCCAGCCCTGCTCCATGGCTGTCCCCTTCCTGCCTCATGGCTGCTTGCACTGGGGAACCTCCAGAGCTCCTGGGGTTTTGTTCCTGTGAATCATGCTGTTTCTTCTTTCTCTTTATTCTCTCTCTCTATTTTTGTTGTGTGACTTTGACTAGCCCGGCAGCCCTGTCTCCTGTGTGGGAGCTCCCCTCCCTCCATGCTCTGGCCACATGTGACCAGGCCCAGCTCTCAGTGTGGCCACCGTAACGGGGGCCATGGGGAGCTCCGCTTCCTCGCTGGCCGCCGAGACTGAGTCGGACCATGGCTTCCCCACGGGCCCACCCTTCCCAGGGTCCCCGGCAGCAGCCAGCTGTTGTAGGAGCGGCCCTGGGGGGCCTGTCTGGGGCGCTGCCCTGGTCACCCAGCAGCACCAGACCCCGCGCCCCCAGGCCCGAAGGTAAGAAAGCTGGGTGGGCCCCAAGGGTTGGGAGTGTTGTTCTGTCAGGGTGCCCCTCTTTGGCAGAGGGGCTTGCGGAGAAGTGGGGTCCCCATTTCTTAGGGTTCTGTGGCAGCTCACGTTCCCTCAATGGCACAAGACCCTGGCGTTACTCCACGCTTGGTAAAGAAGGTCTGGGAGACCAGCCCTCTTTCGTGAGCTGCGCTGGGTCTCAGTCTGGTGCTCATGAAGAAGCAGCTTCTGGAGCTTTTACCCTTGCAGGTGGGGAGCCTGCCAGCCCCAGGCCTGAGTGGCACCGGCTTGTGCTGAGAATGCTGGCTTCTTTCCTGCAGGATTTGGGGGGCACCCCTATCTGTGCAATGCCTCTGCTCTAACATGACTGCCGGCTAGGCAGTGGGGTGGGGGGTTATGAGGCCCCAGGGGCAGGCCTTCACGTGCCAGCTCCCCCCGGCTGTGGCTGGGCTCGGCCCAGGTTTCTCAGCCCGAGCTGTCTGTTGGATCACCTGGAGAGCCTCCCCTCAGAGGCGCTGCAGTGACCGACGTGAGGGCAGGTCAAGCTTTGATGCCCCACCTTGGCACTGACACCCCTGCTTTCATCCTGTCCTGTGGCCTTGCTGAGGGGAGGGGTGCCCGGTGCTCAGCATACACTCAGGTTCCATAGACCTCAGGGCAGAGTTATGGGTAGCCCCTGCTCTCTCAGGGTGCCCAGGCCTTGGTTCAGTGGGTGACAGACATCTTCCCTTTCTCAGAAGCACATCCTGGGCTCTCCTGCTGGGCGGGCAGCAGGCAGGGCCCTGACAGGCATGTAGGTGTGGGCCCAGCCCCGTGGGATGCCAGCAGAGCTTCGGCCTGAGTCCCTTGTAGAGAAGGCACCTGGGAGGGTGCCGGAGGGTTTAGCACAGCTGGGTGGGAGAGTCTTGGAGGTCTTGTAAGATGCCTTGGTGAGCAAGAGTCAGGAGCTCAAGGTCCAGAGGGGTGTGCCAGGAGGAGGGATGGTGGGAATGAGGTATAGTGAATTATTAGAGTATCTCCTTGTTGCCATATTGGCAATGTACTAGTGGATGTTTCTGTGTCCCAGCTTCCTGAGATGTAACTTGCGTGCTGTCAGATTCACCCCTCACAAGGATACGGTTCCATGGTTTTAGTTCATTTATAGAGTAGTTCAGCCATCACCGCCACACGGTTGTTTGGCACCTCCATGCCCCCAGAAGACCCTGCCTGTCAGCTACCCTCCCTGTCCCCAGACCTCCTGCTTCCTGTCCACAGATTGGCCTTTTCTAGAAATTTCCCGTAAGCAGAGTCCTGCGATGTGTGTTCTTCTGTCTGGCTTCTTGCATGGAATGCCGTTTCAGGGTCTGTGTGCACGGCGTTTGTCGGTGCTTCGTTCTCCCTGTGGCTGCACGACACTCCCTTGTCTGGGCAGGCCACCCCAGCCACCCGTTTCCCAGCTGGCGGCGCTCGGGTTGTTCCCCCTTGGTCTTTATGTGTGAAACACAAAGTGTTCCATGCGTATACGTGTGTGCGTTTTTGGGTGGACATGTTTTCATTTCTGTCGGGTAGAGAGAATGGAATCACTGAAGTTTATTACAAGTTTATATTTAACTTTCTAAGAAACTGCTGGACTGTTTTCCAAAGTGGCCGCACCATTTCTCATTCCCACCGGCAGTGCAGGGGCCAGCCCTGGTTTCTCCACATCCTGGCCCTTCCCACGGGTATGAGGTGGTGCATA
>PVIA01001647.1:224111-261329 GCA_004024845.1 Tonatia bakeri
GCCCCCCCCCCCCCCCCCCCACCGCCGAGCAGCAGTTCCCCATGAGGCCTCGTGAGAGCTCTGAGGGCGCGTGTATGCAGTGGACTTTGGACCTTGACTCACACCATCAAGCCAAGTGCCTGGTGACTTGACGTCACCATGTCTCCTGGTTCCCGCCAGGCCCCGCCCCGGGCTGGTGGGGCCGGGCAGCTCCTTTCATGGCTGCTATAGTCTGGCCTTGGCTCCAAGGTGGTTACTGTCTGCCCCTAGGAGCAATGGACAAAGACAGATCAGGAAGAAATGGTGTTCATGACCTTGAGGAATTCATAGGCATCCAGACCAGAGATGACAAAGAATGGCAGAAGCGGTGGGCACAGCAGATGACAGGAAGAGTGTAGAAGGCAGGGGTCCGCCACATCGTGGCTGCACTGTACACCGCCTCTGGCAGGACAGCCTCCCCACAGACGTACATCCGCCACAGTCTGGAGGGGCAGCTGGGAGTGCACAGGGCCCGCTCCCTGACTCTGACAGGGGCATTGGGGCCTGGAAGGGCACGTGCAGAAGCCGGCAGCACAGCAGCCCCTGCCTCCTGGCAGCACGTGGCCTTCTTGGCTGGGAGCGCCCCATTGCTGTCCTGAAGCCGAGAGAGCCGGGCGTGGCCACACCTCCTGTAACTCACTGCCAGGCTGGGAGCAGGAACTTCGATGTCCCAGGAGCTGCTCATCTTAATCAATAAGCGATTGGTGGGGGCACTGGCTGCTGCAAGCTCTGGGCCCTCCCTCGGGGACTCAGAGACAAGGAGAATGACCCAAGGCTGGCTGAAGGTGACCTCTAGGGGAGGCCCCCAGCACCATCTGGAACCAGCATGGGGTCCAGGGTTGGGCCACCATAGGTAGGCATGGCACCTGCATCTGCTGGCATGGTCTGCCCAGGAGCCCAGCCTCAGGCCCCGTGGCTGACTGAGACCCGTGTGTGGACAGCACTTAGTGCTTTCGATTTTCCTGGGGAGGCGTAAGGCCCTTGCCCAGGATGGGGCTGCACCGCCACAGCCCTGTGAACATGCATACCCTGGGGGCCTTCACGTTGAGCCCCAAGGGCAGCTCCATAACCGCCCCCCTCTTTTGAATGAGAACTGAGTGTTGGCGGCTCTCAGATGTGAGGGTAGAACAGGTGTGTGTTGTGGAATTTTTCTGGACAGTTGCCTGCATTTTCCACCTGACGTGGCCTCTCTGTTGTAAGGAGTAACTCAGGCTGTTTTCCGTGGGCAGCCAGTTTTCTCCCCAGAAGCACTTGCTTCTGTGTCCTGGAGCACAGGTGACAGCCTCTGAGTGAGTGTCCAGGAACTTGGGGACATTTCGTGTTGAGGGTCTGGTTTGACTCCAGATTCCCCGCTTTCTCTTCCCAGCTTTGCCTGGCAGCCCAGCCTCACCTTTGGACACTCCAGGGATTTCGGGTCTCTGGGCCTTGCTGAGTGTTTGCCTGGCCATTCAGGGTGGGCCTGGCATTTCGGAGACCAGAACAGCTGCTCCCCTGCTCAGGGTTCCTCTGCTCAGCCGTCACTGACCCCTGAGCCACTTCCCACTGCCCGATGGCACTGGGGGGGGTGCAGGCTGTGAAGTGAGGGTCTCTAGGGCCGGTGAGGGAGCGCGTGCCTGTCCTGAGGCTGTGCCACTGCAGCCGTCCCCAGAGCCTCCTTCCAGCCAGAGGGGCAGCTGCTTCTGCCCAGCTCTCCTCTGGTTCCCCAGGGCTAAATTTGATTTTTAGGTACTGTTTTCATTTAAACCTTTCTGAACTCAAGACAGAATCTTCCAGATTGTCCGTGTCTACAAGGGCAGCTATGAAACCTGCCCTGGCCCCACCCGAGCATGGGCCAGGACAGCAGACGCCTTGTATGCAGCTAGCCCAAGGCAGGGACTGGCCAGCTGCTGGGTTACACCAGTGAACAGGACTTGGGTTCTTTGCCCCCTGCCTCCCCGCCAGCGTTTGCAAGGCTTTCCTTGCTCAGTGTGCCTGGCACCAGCAGGGTTCGGGGCCTACCTTTCCCGATGGGGCAGGAGCCTGAATCCTCCCTCTGGAGACTTCCCAGGCTAGGTGGGGTGCACAAGGTGAATGTGGCCATGCTCTGAGCCTGGGGTTGGGGTGGAGGCTGCCTAGGACCCCACCTGTGTATGCATGTCTGTGGGGGTGCACGGTACCCCACACCTGGACCACGGGCCCTTCTCTAATGGGGAAGAGTGGGAAGCAGGGGGTGCTGGTAGTGTCCAGGCAGATTTTTTAGGCTTTACTTCACACAGAAAACAATGTTAAAGCTGACCTGGCCCTTGGCCACGCTTACTCTGCTGGTGCTGGGGGCCCTCTCACACACCCCAGATCCTGTCCACACTGGAAGGTGGCTTTACAGAGTTTGGTCTGGGCCTTGGGAAACAGTCATGTTGCCCCGGGTAGATTTTTTTGTGATTGAAGAGGCAAGTTTTTTTTCTTCCTGAACCGAAAGGGTTTGACGTGACTATAGATAGCATTAGAGTCACAAGCTTTGTGCCTTGTTGTAAAGAACAATCGATCTCTCTGCCAGCAGAGCAGCTGCTCAGGAATGTGTTGTAATGCGTGGATGCCACCTCGAGCCCCGATTAGCCCTTCAGAGGCAGGCCAATGGGCCGGCCTTGCCCTTTGCCTAGACACGAGACCCATCTTGGGTGGGAGGAACCATTCGGGAGCATCCCACCTGCCCTGTCACGGGCCTGAGTGCCTTTCTTCTGCACCTGGGAGAAGCAGAGGCCCAGCCTTGGGGAAGGTGGGTAGGCCAGGCACCCAAGAACCCACCCAGCAAAGGAGGCTGCATTCCAACACGCAGGCGGCCTGCAGGGCAGGCTGTGGAAGGGGACCCTGGGGGAGTGGAAGGTGGATGCCCTGCCTGCTCTGCACCACCAGCAGGGTCCTGGGAGCCAGGTGCAGGTCTCCTGGCTCCCACTTCCCAGTCCTTCAGTCCTTCCCGTTTTGCCCTCCATGTGCCTACCACACTGCCATGCATGCCTCCTCGGGTCTGGCAACTTTTTGGAGTACCATGTCTGGCCGCACCTGGCCTGTGGCTCCTGGCTCTCCCTGTGGGGTCTGTCATGCCCCTGAGGCATAGACCTGGTCTGTGTGTGTCTGGCAGCAGCCTACCTAACCCCCAAGGCACAGCCAGAGGCCTCCTGGGATTGGAGCTCTAGGTGGGGTGGAGCCCCCTCCAAGTGTCGTCCGCCCTGCAGCCACATGCAGGCGCCTTCCCCCAGCTAGTCTCCACCCACCCGGGAAGGCCGTGTCCTGTCTCCAGCAGCATCTCTCAGGTCCAGGTGTGGCTAGCACTTTAGCAAAGGCTGCTGGGAACAGGCTGGTGTTGGCCCCTCCTCCCACCTCCTTTGATCTTGGATATTCCTCCTCTGCCGTCCCCCCTCACTCTCCTGGAGCTGGGCAGCCTGCCCCCACCCGACCCTGTGGGCTACCATGACCCGCACCACCTCAGGATGTGAGCTGTGAGAGGAAGAAGGGTCGCATGCTGCTGCAGGACACTGAGCTGCCGCGGGGCAGAACTGGGTCTGCAGTAGTCCAGGTGGGCTGGTGAGTAGAGGGTGCTCAGTACCCACAGAGTTCAGGCTGTGCCCAGGGGCTAGGCCATCAACAGGGGCTCCTGAGGTATAGGAGCTGGGTCAGTCCAAGCACCTTGGACAGAAGGGCTGTGTCCTTTGTTAGGCAGGAGTGTACTCACTTGGCCACGAACACTGCTAGGTTGTGTTTCATGATCAGGTATCTGTAGCCCTCGGCACGTGTCAGAATTGGCCCCTGCCCAGGGGGTTCCTGGAAATTCCAGAAGCAGACAGCCAGCCAGGCTGGGGGACCCATCAGGAGGCTCTGGATCAGGGGTGACCCCACCCACAGCATGGAGAGGACTGTGTGTGGTGACCTGGCCCTCCCTTCATGTACCCAGACTTTCTGTGCCTGATGAAATTCACGTAACATGAAACTACTGGTCTCAGCACTGGCTGATGTAGCTCAGTGGATTGAGTGCGGGCTGCGAACCAGAGGGTTGCCGGTTCAGTTCCAGTCGAGGCACATGCCTGGGTCGCACGCCAGGTCAGGCCCCCAGTGAGGGGCACACGAGAGACAGCCACACATTGATGTTTCTCTCCCTCTCTTCCTTCCCCTCCCCTTCCCCTATCTCTAAAAATAAATAAATAAAATATATATTTTAAAAACCTACTTATCTCAAAGTGAACAATTCAGTAGTATTAGTACATTTCACAATGTGCAGCCATCACTTATGCCTGGTCCTGAAACGTTTTCATCACCCCAAAAGAAAACCTCATGCCCACTATACAATTGACTGCTCTCCAGCCCCTGGAAACACCAGTCTTCTTTCTGCTTCTATGGATTTGCCTGTCTTGGACATTTTATATGAATGGAATCATAAAACATGTGGTCTTGTGTGTCTGGTGTTTTTCACTTAGCGTGTTTTCAACACATATATCAGGACTGTATTCTCTCTTGTGGCTTACCCATGCATTCACTGGTGGGCTTCTGGGGTATTTCCCACTTGACTGTTGTGAGTAGATCTACTGTGAAAAGTCTGACGAACACACTTTTCAGTTCTTTAGGGGAGACGCCTGGAGGTGGAATTGCTACGCTGTATGGTGGGTCAGTTTAACTTCCTGAGGAGCTGCCGGACTGTTTTCCAGAGCAGCTGTGCTGTTACCTGGCATCCCCACCAGCAGTGTCGGGAAGGGCTCTGGTTTCTCCTCGGGTTCACCAGCACTTGTTAGCGTCTGCAGGTTTGAGTCTGGCAGTCCGAGTGGGCGTGAGGTGGTATCTTCATGGCAGGTTGCGATTTCCATCTCCCTAATAACTAGTGATGAGTGTCTTTTCAGGTGCTCGTTGGGCATTCGTGTGTCTCCTTTGTAGGAATGTCTGTTCAAGTCCTTTGTGTATTTTTAAAATAGGTTGTTTTTCTTTTGTTGTTTCGCTTTAGGGATTCTTTACATATTCTGGATACAAGGTCCTTATCAGACATACAGTTTGCAAACATTTTCTCCCTTTCAGCAAGTTGCCTTTCCCTTTTTTTGACATCCATTTTTTTCTCTATTTTCCCATGCTTTTGGTGTCATGTCAGATAATCCATTGCTAATATCCATGTCATGAAAATTTACCTATGTTTTTTTTCTAAGAGTCCTACAGTTTTTGTCCCTGCATTTAGGTCATTAGTCCATTTTCAGGTAATTTTTTACCACAGTGTGAGGTAAGGGCCCACCTTCTTTCCTTTCTGTTTATACCCCATTGTCCCAGCACCATCTATTAAAAGCCCGTCCACTCCCCATTGAGTGGTCTTGGCACCCTTGTCAAAAATCACTAGACTGTATACAGGAGGGTTTATTTCTAGACTCTGTATTCTATTCTATTGGTCATATGAAGACCACGTAGTATGCCGTGAGAGGTGTAGCTCAGCTGGTTGGGGGTCATCCTGCAAAACAAAAGGTCGCCGGTTTGATCCCTGGTCAGGGCACACGCCTGGGCCGTGCGTCCAGTCCCTGGTTGGAGCATACGTGAGAGGCAACCAGGTGATGTTTCTCTCCCTCTCTTTCTCCTTTAGAGATACCCCTTCTCTCTAAAAATAAGTAAATAAAGTCTGTTTTAAAAAGACCATATAGTACAGACATGTTGTCTTCATGCCAGTACCATACTGTCTCAAGTTTCTAACTCTTTTTCAAGATTGTTTTTGCTGCTCAGGGGCTTTTGGAATTTCATATGAATTTTATATATTTTTTTAAAGATTTTATTTATTTCTTTTTTTTTGGGGGGGGGGAGAGGGAGAGAAACATCAATGTGTGGTTGCCTCTTATGCGCTCTCTACTGGGGACCTGGCCCACAGCCCAGGCATGTGCCCTGAGTGGGAATTGAACCAGCAACCCTTTGGTTCGCACAGGCCAGCGCTCAATACACTGAGCCACACCAGCCAGGGTGATATGATTTTTAGAATCAGCTTTTTGCATTCCTGCACCAAAAAAAAAAAAAAAGGCCATAGGGATTGTATTGAACCACTTTAGTAGTATCGTCATCATAACTATATTGTCTTAATCCACGGATGTGGGATATTTGTACATTGATTTAGGTCTTTTTTCTTTCAGCAATTTTTATAACTGTCAGAGTACAGGTCTTTCACTTCCTTAAATTTATTCCTAGGTATTTTATTATTTTGGGTGCTATTTTAAGTAGTGCTGTTTTTTAAATAACTTCCTTTTCAGATTGTTCATTGCCGGCACAGAAACACAGCTGATTTTTTTGTGTTGGTCTCGTGCTGAATTTGTTTATTAGCCCTAGTTGTTTTCTTTGTAGATTCTTGAGAGTTTGTATAGGATTATGTCGTCTGCAAATGGAGATACTTTTATTTCTTTATTTCCAATTAGATGCCTTTTATCTTTTTCTTGCCCGGTTGCTCTGGCCAGCACCCCAGCACAGTGTTGGACTAGCCTTGCTGTGTTCCCGACCCGGGGAGGGCTCAGCCTCTCACCTCAGGCACTACGCCAGCTGTGGGTGTTCTGTGGATGCCCTTTGTCCTGTTGAGGAAGTTCACTCGCACTCTTTACTGTGACTCATCAAAGACCACCATCAACGCCAGGGCCCCACGGCCACTAAGATGGTGTGGCTCAGCCCCATCCCTCCCTCCCCACAGGCCACCCCTCCAGAAATGGTCTGAGGATAGAGCCTTGGGGTCCCTTGGAGGCTTTGGAGGACCTCTTACTCCTCAGAGTCCTCAAACCCCTCACAGGTGGCCTTCTTGAGCTTGACATTTGTCACAGCCCAGAAGGACACAGATCCTGCCGAGTTGATCCCCCTCATCCCAGGCAGTGACTCGGGCCCCCGTCCTCTGGGCCGGCACTGACTGGGGCCGTCCCTTGCAGCCACGCACACTCGCCTGGGTCCATGGCCACGGTTGGAGAGTGGTCTTGTGCGCGCTGCACCTTCCTGAACCCGGCCGGCCAGCGCCAGTGCTCCATTTGCGAGGCTCCCCGGCACAAGCCTGATCTCGACCAGATCCTGCGACTGAGCGTTGAGGAGCAGAAATGGCCTTGCGCCCGCTGCACATTCCGGAACTTCCTCGGCAAGGAGGCCTGTGAGGTGTGTGGCTTTGCCCCAGAGCCTGTGCCTGGCACTTCCCTGCTGCCAGTCATCAACGGGGTCCTACCCAAGCCACCCACCATCCTGGTGGAACCCAAGGGCAGCTGCAAGGAGGAGGCAGGTCCAGCACGGACAGAGGGACTAGTGGCCATGGAGCCAGGTGGGGGGCAGCCCGAGGAGGAGGAGGAGGGGACAGCAGAACCTGGGAGCGGCTGGGCCTGCCCTCGCTGCACACTGCACAACACGCCAACGGCCAGCTCCTGCTCTGCCTGCGGGGGCCCCCGGAAACTCTCACTGCCCAGGATCCCGCCTGAGGCCCTGGTGGTCCCTGAAGTTGTGGCCCCTGCCGGCTTCCACATCACACCTGCTCCACCCCAGCCTGGGGAGGGCAATGAAGCTGACCCTCCCTCTGCTGCTGCCGAGCAGGAGCCACCCCGGATGCCACCCTTCAGCCCCTTCTCACCCACCCTGCAGAACAACCCTGTGCCTCGCAGCCGCCGTGAGGTACCCCCACAGCTGCAGCCACCGGTGCCTGAGGCCACCCAGCCCTCCCCCGCTGCTGGCTCCAAGGGGCCCCCTCAGGGCCCCGGGCGGACTTCTGCTGGGGCCTCCCGCTTGGCAGAGCTGCTTTCAGGCAAGCGACTCAGTGCTCTGGAGGAGGAGGCGGCTGAGGGCGGCGCTGTGCTGCGCCGGTGCAGCTCCTGCTCCGCACCCAGCCCCGCAAGCCTGTGTGAGGCCTGTGGCACTGCTCCGGGCAGCGATGTCATTGACCTGGCCGGTGATACTGTGCGCTACACACCAGCGAGCCCCTCCAGCCCCGACTTCACCACCTGGTCGTGCGCCAAGTGCACACTCAAGAACCCCACGGCAGCCCCCAGGTGCACTGTGTGTGGCTGCTCCAAGCTGCATGGCTTCCAGGAGCACAGCGAGCCTCCTGCTCGTTGTCCTGACTGCAGCACGGACAAGCCCGGCCTCTGCACCGCCCACAAGGCCAGCCGCCTCTTTCCCGATGTACCAACTGAACGGCCAGGTCAGTGGGCCTGCCCTGCCTGCACACTGCTTAATGCGCCACGGGCTAAGCACTGTGCCGCATGCCACACACCCCAGCTCCTGGAGGCCCAGCGCCGGGGCGCCACACCCCTGAGGCGCAGGGAGAGTATGCACGTGGAAAAGCGGCGGCAGACAGATGAGGGTGAGGCCAAGGCTCTCTGGGAGAACATCGTGGCCTTCTGCCGGGAGGTGAGTCCCCTCAGGAGAGTGGGCCACACACCAGGGCTGATGCTCCCTTCCCCATGGGCCTTGCTCTGCATCTTTTGTCCTTCCCTGCTGTCCCTTCTCCAGCCAGGGACGGGGAGGAACCAGTGGCAAGAGAGGCAGCATTCCCTTCCCCAGGTGCTAAGCCTGGCACCGAATCACCCCTCATCTGAGTGTGACTGGCCTCCACTGTCTACATCTTGCCCCCTTTTTCTCCACTCACATGAGTCCACAGCCCCATAGTCAGTGGTCCTGACCCCTCCAGGTGTGATTTCCCATAGACATTGAAGCCACAGGGAGGTAGGGACACAGGTGGAGGCCTCATGCCGGCAGGCAGGCCTGGCACTTCCTCCAGCTGTGCAGACCCAGCCAAAACTTGGGGTTGGGACACCCCCTCCTGCTCTCTTGTCCAAGGACCTGTGGGAGGCCTGAGCCCAGGGTAGTGTCACCCTCAGGTCAACTGGAGGGGTTTGCAGCCCCGTCACTGCCTACAGCCCACCCTGACAGCTCGCCCAGTCTTATGTCCTGCCTTCCTTCACCTAGCCAGGTCCCCTCACCTCCAGCCTTTGGTGTGCTGGACCATGGGCTAGGCGAGGGGCTGCCCAGGTTTTCTGTGCGTACTACCTCTGCAGTCTCCAGGCTGCAGGGGGTGGGAGTAGTTTCCATTTCCTTGGGGCATCCATACCTCCCACCGACCCGCTGCCAGCCTGCAGTGCCCCAGTTGGCTGTGGTCCCCCGTGCCCGAGTGGGGTAGTGCAAGTCACACGAGGCCCCAGCTGAGTTCTCCACACGGGTCGGGGTAACTGTGCACGTGCCTACCCCCTTTCCTCTGGGACTTAGGCAGCACTTTCAGAGTGTTGTCTGGGGCTTCCAGTTGGAGCAAGGTGCATCTTTGGCTTGGGGCCACCCAGCTGAGTCTGAGTGTGTATGGCTGTGGCCTCTGCAGAACAACGTGAACTTTGTGGATGACAGCTTCCCACCCGGGCCCGAGTCTGTGGGCTTCCCCGCAGGCGACAGCGTCCAGCAGCGTGTTAAGCAGTGGCTAAGGCCGCATGAGATCAACTGCTCCGTCTTCAGGGACCACAGCACCTCCTGGTCCGTGTTCCACACTCTGCGGCCCTCGGACATCCTGCAGGGGCTGCTGGGCAACTGCTGGTGAGTGCAGGGTGCCCTCTCAGGCCCGGCAGCAGGCCAGTTTGGTTGTGCTCACTGTGAGGCCTCTGGCTCCTCGCAGGTTTCTCAGCGCTCTGGCTGTGCTGGCAGAGCGGCCCGACCTGGTCGAGCGGGTGATGGTCACACGCAGCCTGTGCACAGAGGGTGCCTACCAGGTGCGGCTCTGCAAGGACGGCACGTGGACGACAGTGCTGGTGGACGACATGCTGCCCTGCGACGAGGCTGGCTTCCTCCTCTTCTCACAGGTGGCAGGGTGGGTGGGCACGGGCGGGTGAGGGGCAGGCACTGGAGGGCCACGTGACTCCAGCCCCTCCCTGCAGGCCCAGCGGAAGCAGCTGTGGGTGGCCCTCATCGAGAAGGCGCTGGCCAAGCTGCACGGCTCCTACTTTGCCCTCCAGGCAGGGCGCGCCATCGAAGGCCTGGCCACACTCACCGGTGCCCCCTGTGAGAGCCTGGCGCTGCAGGTCAGCTCCACTAACCCCCGCGAGGAGCCCGTTGACACTGACCTCATCTGGGCCAAAATGCTGAGTTCTAAGGAGGCTGGGTAAGAGGGGCGGGCGCTCTGGCGGTCAGCAGCTTTGGGAGGAGAGGAGAGACGAGGCTAGGGGACAGCCAGGTCCGGGCCCGGAGTGGCGGGAGATGCAGGGGCAAGTGTCCTCTGACACTCACCAATGTTTCACGAGATGTTTCCAGTGTGGGCTGACTGCAGTTAGGAGGCCTGGCCTGCAGCCCTGTAATCTCCCACTGAGGGCTGGTGGTCCCGCCTGTACAGGCCAGGGCAGCAGGCAGAATAACAGCTGATCAGCCCTCTCCTGGAAGGCCATCAGATGCACCTACTTGAAGCTTTGTGGAGCAAGCTCCATGGAGGCGCCTGGTGGGAGTGGGCTGCCTTCTGAAACCCGGCCCAAATTGGCCAACGTGTCTGTAAGGGGGGTCCAAAACTCTAAGCCTGAGAGAGATGGCTCACTGGTGCCAAGACCCCCTGCCCTCAGCTGATACTGGGCATTACTGCTGCCACATCCCCTTAGGGGACCGCAGCCCTGAGCCAGCAGGACCCAGGCCTACCCAACCCCAGCCCCAGACCCTCCGAGCTCTTAGGCCACTGTGTAGGGAGTGGACCAACACTTCCTCCTGAGTTCTGTGTGTCTCTCCTGGGTCCCTGGGGTCTGCACTCCCCCACAGTCAGGGAAGAACCCCCCAGCCTCAGGGCCAACAGGGGTTCTTTGGTGAGCGAGCCCTCCTCCAGGAGTGAGGCCCTTTGTTACTAAGGGGCACCCTTCGTTAAAGGCCCCTGGTCAGGAAGCCTCCCCGGTCAGTCAGGCCACTCTGCCTGCGCAGGTTCCTCATGGGTGCATCTTGTGGTGGGGGCAACATGAAGGTGGACGATGCTGCCTACGAGAGCCTGGGCTTGCGCCCCCGCCATGCCTACTCCATCCTGGACGTCCGTGATGTCCAGGGCTCCAGGTAGGGGCTGGGCTGGCCATGGGTAGCCAGGGCATGTGGATGTGTGGTAGAAGCCGTGGCCCTCAGCCCCATGGTCCGCAGGCTCCTGCGCCTCCGGAACCCATGGGGCCGCTTCTCCTGGAATGGCAGCTGGTCAGATGAGTGGCCTCACTGGCCGGGGCACCTGCGTGGCGAGCTCATGCCCCATGGCAGCAGCGAAGGTGTCTTCTGGATGGAGTACAGTGACTTCATCAGGTACCTGAACGCTGTGGGAAGTGGGCGTCCAATGTCTACCTCACAGCCTCCCTGTGCTTTGGCCGCCTTCGTTTGGCCCTCCTGACTTGTCGGTGCCCTCGACCCCTTGCCCTGACCCACGGTGTTTCCTGCTTGGGAAGCCTGGCTTGTCCCTCTGCAGACCTGAGGCAGGGGGTGAGGGAGAAGTGGAGTTCTGCCCTTAGGACTCTGTCTTCTCTAGGTCGTTGTTAGGGCCTGGGCCCCCTGGTGGCGTCCATGGGCAACGGCCAGGACCAGGGCTTCCAGGGACACTGGTCCCAAGAAAGGCCCAGGACACAGAGGGGCAGAGATTGGCTCGGGGAAGGGACTCAGGGGGTGCCTGGATTCCCGCGTGGCTCCCGTGTCTGTGGCTGGGGTGGGGCTGCTCAGCAGAGCGTCCTCTTGCTGCTCAGGTACTTCGACTCCGTGGACATCTGCAAAGTGCACTCAGACTGGCAGGAGGCGCGTGTGCAGGGCTGCTTCCCCACCTCGGCCAGCGGGCCCGTGGGGGTGACAGCGCTCACCGTGCTGGAGCGTGCGTCCCTGGAGTTTGCCCTCTTCCAGGAGGGCAGCAGGTGGGGCAGTTGTGGGCTGTGGGGGGTGAGGCTGGATGGGGCTAGAGCACTGGTTGGGGTGGGTGGGCGAAGCTGGGGATGTGTTGGGGGGTGCAGGGTGAGGCTGTGGGCTGTGGGGCCACAGACAGCAGGTACTGCCTGTGACCCCTCCCGGGTCTGGCTGCAGGCGTGCAGACTCAGCAGACAGCCACCTCCTGGACCTGTGCGTCCTGGTGTTCCGAGCCTCCTTCGGCAGCAGTGGCCGCCTGAGCCTGGGCCGCCTGCTGGCCCACAGCAAGCGAGCTGTCAAAAAGTTTGTCAACTGTGACGTGATGCTGGAGCCCGGCGAGTACGCCGTTGTGTGCTGTGCCTTCAATCACTGGAGCCCCACCATGTTGGGCCCCCCGGCTGCTGCACAGGGTAACACTGCCCTCCCCACCCTGACCCCCGGCCCTCCCCACCACAGTGCCCCAGGCTCCCCTCACTCACGCCTTCCACAGCCTCCAGCCCACGCTGCTCCCCAGAGCCACCCGGCCACGTGCTGGCTGTGTACAGCTCGAGGCTGGTCATGGTGGAGCCCGTGGAGGCTCAGCCAACCACACTGGCAGACGCCATCATCCTGCTCACAGAGAGCCGGGGCGAACGGCACGAGGTGAGGTGGGCGGGGAAGGGGAGGGGGCAGGAAGGAGGCCTCACCCCACCCACACCTGCTCTTTCTGTACCCAGGGACGTGAGGGCATGACCTGCTATTACCTGACGCATGGCTGGGCGGGGCTCATCGTGGTGGTGGAGAACCGGCACCCGAAGTCCTACCTACATGTTCAGTGTGACTGCTCCGATAGCTTCAACGTGGTGTCCACGCGCGGCAGTCTGCGCACCCAGGACAGTGTGCCGCCCCTGCACAGGTGGGCACCGCCCCAGACCCCCAGACTCCCTGGCCTCCCCCCGGCCCTCACCAGCCCCCTCCCCCAGGCAGGTCCTGGTGATCCTGTCCCAGCTCGAGGGCAACGCTGGCTTCTCCATCACCCACCGCCTGGCACACCGCAAGGCCGCCCAGGCCTTCCTCAGCGACTGGACGGCCTCCAGGGGCACCCACAGCCCCCCCCTCACGCCTGAGGTTGCTGGCCTGCACGCGCCCCGGCCGTTGTGACCTCCATACCCACGCCCACCTGCCCCCCACATGCACTTTAGGAGGGAGACCCCAACAGAGGATGCTTGAACCAGAATCTCAGGACCCTGCCCAGGGAGCTGCCAGCCACGGACCGCAGCTTTCCTTGGACCTTTCTCCCCGCCCCTCCCTCCTGTCCAGGGCCTCCCGGCCGCCAAGCAGAATACCTCCACCCCGCTTCTAGCATGAGGGGGCTATGCACCAGCCCCTCTGACCAGCCTGCCTCCAGCTCAGGTTCAGACTGCCAGGGCTGAGGTGAGGCTGCCCCTCTCCCATGGGCCTGGGGCTCCTGCCTGTATGAGGCAGTCGAGAGCTCCATTTACAAAACCAAATCTGGGTAGGTCAGAGGCTAGGACGCAAGGGTTAGCAGGGACCACCCTCCCCGCCTTGGGGTCAGAGGCCAGGACTCCAGGGTGAGGAGACAGGGACCACCCCCTTGTGGGGACCAGAGGTTGGGACCCTGAGATGGGTAGGGACCACTGCCTTTGAGGGTCAGAGGCCAGAGTCCCAGAGTGAGCAGGGACCACGCCCTCTGTGGGGCATGAGCTTTCTCTCCCCAACCTGCCCCAAGAGCCCATCTTCTCACCCCCTCCACTCCCACAAGGCGAGCTGAGGTTGCTGGAGTCTCAGCAGTGTGTCCCGGGAGGCGGGTGCCTGGCGACCATGGGCTCGGGACCAGGGATGGGGAGAGTCCTAGCTGCCCTCTCTGGCTACACTATGCAATTCCTGGAGCGCTGGTCAGGACTGAAGCCATGCCTGCAGGGCCGCGGGACAGGAGCTGCCGTTTGGTGAGGTGGTTTGTCCTCAGCACCATCTGACCTCTGCCAGGAGGACCAGCATCTGACAGAAATCCTTGGCCAGCCCTGCCTAGGCACACACAGGGCAGGGTATGACTCCTCTAGCCCTCCCCCTGCTTCAGAAGCCCAGGTTGCCAGGCCGCCTCCCAGCTGCCCTCCCTCGTGGCTGCTCAAAGTCTCGCATCTGCCTGTGGACATCTGAGGCCAACTCCCAGAGGCCCCCGGCCTCGCAGCCCTCCAGCCCCCAGAATGTGGGCAGCCCTGCCCACTGCCCCGCACTTGCCGTGGCATTGTAGGGTTTTTACCACTGGAGAAACACCAGGAAGCACTACACTCCCCTCTGGGCCTCCTTTATATTTGCTCCTTTTACTCTGAGCTGTGAATATTTTTAACCCTGTACATACAGCCAGCTCTTCTGACACAGAGACTATTTTATCAGTTGTTTCCCAGCCTTGTAGGGTGATTCTCCATGGGTGTTTCCAGACTCAGGCTCTGATGGACCAAATGAAAATGTTTTGTTTTGTAATGATGTCTCTTCATCTGTCCGTCACTCCTCCCACGGGTCATGGGGTCCTTACCTCCCCTCTGTGTGCAGAGCCTTGCTGAGGGACACCCAAACCTGCCTGGTGACAGTGGGGGTGGCTTGCTGGTGCCCGAGGTCGGCCTTCAGGGCCCCCTGCTCAATAGCTGCCTCCGCCCCAGAAAAGACCAAGCGTCCAGGCAAGGCTGAGGCTTGGGCCCGGACCCCACACAGCCTCTGCCTCACACAGACAGGATACGTCTGTGGCTTTTCCCAGTGAGAGGTCCGTGTCTGGGGGTGCCTGTCTGAACCCATCAGTCATCAGACAGGAGCAGATGGAACATGGTGGGCAGGGGTGGGGGAACGCAGCGGGAGAAAAGTTTCCCTCTCCAGTGGGTACGACCTGCTCCTGCTTGGCCCTGGGCCCCTCCTGTTCATTCCGGGAGGCACCATCCCCATTTCGCAGGTGGCCACTGAGGCCGGGCATGTCCAGCAGCTCCCCGTCTGGTCTGCGGTTTGAATGAGTGGGGGGCTGGGGTGTGGAGGCCGGCACTCGGCGGGTGTAAGAGGCCTGTCACAGGCTAGCCTATGGAATGTGAAAGCAATTAAAGCCACCAGCAGTGTTCGCTCCAGGCGGGCCTCGGGCAGCAGGGGAGCTGCCACAACACATCTTGCATCGACGCCCGAAGACTGCCCGCCCTGATTCACGGAGGCTGCGCTAGCCACGCCAGACCCTCTCCTGTGGGGCAGGGGGCAGGGGCCAGGCTGCGTCCACCCTCCAGTCATCAGAGAGCTCGCGTCCCCCACCCCCGGGGCATTCTGGGAAGCCTAGGCTAGTGTCCCAGTGGGTGCCCAGCGCTTGCAGTGTCGGGCCAGTCAGGGCTCACCACAGCGAGGCAGGGTTGCATGCCTACCCCCTTGGCCAACCTGGAGAACCGCCAGCCTGCGGAGGGGGGAGGTTTCAACAGGGAGGGGGAAGGGAAGGTGGGCCTGGTGCCCCCAACCCCAGAGGGCACGGTGTCTGAGGAGTTGGGGGGTCCCACAGACAAGACCCTTAGCCATGGCACTAAGGACCGAGGAAGGTGCAGGCAGGGGTAGAACACTAGTAGGGTCCAAGTGGGGGCTCAGCCAGGGTCAGGTTCAGGGAGAGGGGACTGGTGGTGAGAGGTGATGCAGGCGCCAGCCAGGCCTGCCTCAGAGGTAGACTTCAGTCCTGCCCTCGGCCCTCTCAGGGCGGCGCTTGGGCCCCAGGCCCGGTGTGAGGAGTGGACAGGGCAAACGACCACAGCAGGGAGAGGACATGAGGTGGGAGGGCTGTCCCCCTCCTCGCCGTTGGGTTTGGCTCCCCACCTCCAGCAGTGGGGGCTTCTGGTTCTGGGCACATCTCTCTCCCCCAAACCCTTCTGCCCTTCTCTTTCTCATCCCCCCCCTTCCCAACGTCCCTGCCCACCCCCGCCCCATCTCTGGTTTGGCACTGTGCATCTCCATGGCCATCTCTCCCAGCCCCTCACCCAGGCCTCCTCTGCCCACCCATTGGCTATGGCGGCCTTCCCAGGGCGGGCGGTGATGTGTTCTCACTTGTGAAGCATCCCTGTCAAAAGCACTTAGTGTACAAATTAGCCTCTGCTTCCCGCCTCCCTCTGCACAGCTCTGGGCGCTGGACTGACAGGGCCAAGGCTCCGGGCCCTCTCCCGCCTGCCCCGGGGCCACGCAGCCCATGTGCACCTCTGGCCACCCGCCCACGACCGAACAGCAGAGTGGCCCCCAGACACCAGGGCTCCTCTCAGGGGCCCAGCTTCACCTGGATGGGACCACAGAGGGCGGGATGTGCAGGGACAGACTGGGGAACAGCACCTGGACCCACCCTCAGCGCCAGGTCCGGTGTTGAGAGCGATGGGGGACAAACGAGCCGTGCAGAGGCTCCATAGCCCCCACCCGCTGGCCAGACTGCCACTCAGGCGGGGAAAATCTGCTGTGACAGGCCCAGGAAGGCCAGGCCCCGGGGGCCCAAGGAACAACGCACACAGCTCTTCTTCCAACATATGGTTGCTGTCGGCCCAGGGCGCTGCTTGGCCAGTGCTGCCTCCAAAACCGGGTGGGGGCTCAGGCGGCCCAAGCCTTTCATCCCACCTGCCTGGCCAGGCTGCTCCCTCAGTGATCCAAAAGCTCTTGCCCCAGCTTGCATGCCTCCTACAATGGGGAGCTCACTCCCAGCACAGACTCTCTCCTCTATCTCCTCTTCTGAGGCATACAGAGGGCCCCCACTCCAGGATGGCTCATGACCTAGTGGGTGCAGGGGTAGAGGACATGAGGGCCAGCAGGGCTTCCAAAGGAGACAACTCTGGAGCTTTGCAAACCGAGGCACAGCAAAGCAGGTGTGGGCCAGCTACCCTGCAGAGTCTGCTGATCCAGGAAAGCAGATGACAAGCCTTGTAGGATCCCTGGTATCAAAAGTCTCCCAGCTGGGCCCCTCTCCTTCAGGGTGGACCAGCTTGGGCAGCCCCCCTTACAGACTCCCTGGGGAATTCCCAGCCCTCTACGTGCTTGCACTGGGGGCCTGAAAACCTGCCTGAATTTGCATCCACACAGTCACCCAAACCCATCACTCTGGCTCTGCCTCTCCCCTCACAGCCCTACTGTGGGTCCCCCATGCTCTTGGGATCAGTGGCCTCAGGCGTGCCCCCCCACCCCTTACAGCCAAGCTCTGGGCCCATCCCTCTCAGCCTTGGGTCCCTGAGGCCACCTCGAATGGGCAAGGTGGAAGAAGTGCCGAAGGCGATCCATGCTCTGGGCACAGAGGCTCGCAACACTGCGGCTGCCGTGTGTCCCAGAGCTCAATAGCGAGTGGGTGAACGTGAGCCGTGGCCGTCAGCCTGCATGGTGCTGACCCTCCCAGGGGCTGACAGGCATCACCTAGGTGCTCCTGCCCCTCATTTTCATCCATGGGGCAGGTGCAGGCTGGCCCAGCCCCTGCCCCTATCCAGGGCAGTGTGTGTACACTGATGGGATGAGGCAGGCCTGTGGGACGCTGTGCCACCCTCCCCTGCCTTCTCTAGGCCTGTCGTCTGTTCTGCCTTTGCAACCCCCAGCACTCATGTACCCGCATTAATGGAGGGGGCAGGTGGGGGTTTGTGAGCAAGCTGGGCAGAGGTTAATGGCCAAGATGAGCTCTGGCAGGAGGCAGAAAGAGCTGGGTGTCGCCACACCACCCTGCCCTGGAGCGAGCTGAGCAGAGAGAAGGCCGTTCTCTGGGACCTCACTGGTGCCAGAAGCACCCAGAGGCTGTCTGCAGGTGAGGGCACGGAGGAAAGGGTTCAGGACTCAGGGCAACGCCCCATTCGGGTGGGAAGTGGGACAGGCCCCGGGCACAATGTGTGCCAGCTGCAAGGGAGCAGATGTGCCTGGAGAGCTTCGAGCAGAAAGCACAGGGGCTCGGGGGCTGGCACTGACGCCCTGGCCACACCCACTCCTGTGTGGTGGGGGTGGTCATCTGTGCACCTGCTGGGTGGGCCGACTTGCATGCCCATGCATGGGCCATCCGGCTGCAGCTGTCCCCGAGCTCTAGGAACCCCCAACCCCAGGCAACAAGCTCATGGCCCACCTGTGCCCCCTACACAGACACCTCTGGGAGGCCTAGAAAACCCTTCTGGAAGCCTAGAAACGTGCCCAGGTCATGACCCTTGGGTGCTGAGTTCCTCTGGAGGTGCTGCCACCTCTCCTCTCACCCAAATTTCCAGGGAAAAAAACAGCAACAGTGACAGCCACCATGCCTGGTGCGAAGCTTGCCCTCCCTGGCTTCCCCCTTTTCCCAGAACCCAGAGTTCTTGCCTCCTCCCTCCTCCCAGGGGCTCCTCGGTCACCCGGACTTCACTGGTCTGCTCGCTCTGCACACTTCAAGCAAACTTCCTGATCCATGACCTTCCTTTCCCTGAGTGATGGTAAGAGCATCCAACCAGTCCATCCCGTGGTGGTGACCTTTGCCTCTCCTCAGAGGGGTTAGCCAGTGAGTAGTAGGGAAAGCTTGGCCAAGTGGCCAAGGCCCAGGATCCCCCCTCCCACTGTTTCAAGGTGTCCCCTGCCCTCTCTGCGCAGTGTCCGTGATGAAGGGCCTGGGCTTGGCTGAGCGTGTCCAGGGTTGGGTTGTGTGCAGGAGGAGCAGGCCTCCTGGCCCCCTCTCTCCACAGGGCTGCTGGCAGGGTGGCTGCTCAAGCTGTCTCTTGGCCTGGGGCTGCCTGCACCGTCCACTAGTCAGCCAGGGGCCAGGCCAGTCGGGCAGAGAGGAGAAGACTGTCAGGCTGTGCCATCCACGGTGGCCCCTTCCTGCCCTGGGGACTTGAAGGGAAGAAGTGAGCCACCCCAAGTTGCATCAGGGGAGGTGGCAGTGGGGCACTGACCCTCACGTCAGTCTCTGCATGCCAGGTGCCCCCGGAGCCACAGAGCTCTGTTCCTTATGAATGCTTGTTGTAGTCAGAGAGGGAAACCTGTGCCAATAACTGGGCCGTGGCTTGTCACCCTTGGGAAACTGAGGCCTGGCTTACAGGGCCCAGGACATATTAGACTCTGGATCCAGTTCTCTCCAGTTTTCTTTCCCCACTGAAGATGCAACAGCCCCTAGTGGGGACCCCTTCCTTCCCCAGTGTGCTCCTGCCCCCCAAACTGATACCCCAGCAAGCCTAAGCTAAGCCTGGGAGAGCCGAGTGAACGGTCCTGGGGCCCTCTGCGCCTCCACGGAGCCGGCTGCAGCGGCAGCGCCCCTGGCTGCCAGGGCCATACCCTGCCTGAAATGGCACCATCACGCCTCTCTGGGATGCCCCTGAGTGAGGCTTGCTGGGAGAACACGCCTGGCCCTATCCTGACATATCTGTGTCTGTGTCCAGCATGGGGCTGGCTGGCCAGATGAATTTTTACGAGGACCCAGATGGAAAGCAGTGGGACCCCAGACTGTTAAGATTTGGTAGCTCAGGGAAGAAGGTGAAACCTGGTATGCCCTGGGTAGGGCTAGGAGCAGCGGTGGCCGTGAGGGCGTTAGAGGGAGGAGGTATGGCGGGTCCTCAATGTCCAAGCCTTTCCCTGGCCTCGCCTCTTACCCACTCCAGGCCCTCCGGAAGTGGGGAGGAGCCCTGGCTATGCAGTCTTCCTAGGACACCGGCCAGGGGAGCAAGGAGTCCAGCCTGGGAACAGGAGAGGTGGTAATGCTTCCAGGAAGGGGGGAGTGAGTGAGTGGGTCAGCGGGCAGGGAAAGGGTTGAGGGTGCAGATCCACTCAGCCTCCTGTTTGGAGAAGAGGAAACAACACTGGAGGCAAGGCTTGGCCAGGCGGAGCTGGCCAGAAAAGCATTCTTGCCCCCACTGTCTATGCACCCGGCTATGCCACTCAGCTGCGGGCTCCCACCCTTCTAGGGCTAGGCTCCGTCCACTCCTGGGCTGGGCTGCAGCCCTCCCCAGGCTGGCTCTGTTCCCCATAACACCTCCTGTCCTGGGGCTTGGCCCCCAGGCCCTGGCTCAGGCGGGCAGCTGTCAGGGGCCAGAGCCCTGCCCTGACGGATGAGTGCTGACGGCCGCTCTCCATGTGCCCTCTTCCGCTGACACCCCATCACACCGCTGCGGGGACCCCGGGAGACCTGGCCGCCTCTGCGCACCCCGGCGGCAGCCTGCAGGCGACGGGGGGCGGGGACGGTGCCAGCGCCCCGCATTCGTCTGCACACCTGCGCCTCCACT
Organism: Tonatia bakeri; assembly: GCA_004024845.1. Classification (NCBI taxonomy): domain Eukaryota; kingdom Metazoa; phylum Chordata; class Mammalia; order Chiroptera; family Phyllostomidae; genus Tonatia; species Tonatia bakeri. The sequence continues at coordinate 244,136 of PVIA01001647.1, forward strand.
CCTGGCTCCTCCGCGACGCTGCTTTCCCTGGTGGTGCCACTGGTGTCACCGGCCACCGCTCTATCCAGGAGTTAACGGCGCTGCGGAGAGAGCTGAGCAGGTCCTGAACGTGCCAGGCTGGTGAGTGCACGCGAGGGGGTGACTGTGGGCAAGTGGGAGGAGGAGAGACGGGAGCTAGGGAGGAAGCGGGTCACCAGGTGGCCAAGGCGAGACCGCAACCTACGGTCGCTCTCCCCCTCCCCCTCAGCGGGTGTCGGAGGTCGCAGCGCCCCCCGGAGCCCGAGCCCCGCGCCGCGGCGCACGCGCGGCCGCTCCTGCCGCCAACTTCGGTGGGTGCGAGTCGGCGTCGGGGGGACGCAGTCTGTGGTGGAGGATTCGGGGACTCGCTGTCAAGTGAGTGACTACAGACGGCGAGGGGGGCCGCTCCCAGCGCCGGTCCTCAGTTTCCCCTGCGGGATCCCGCGACGCTACCCCGAAGAACCTGAGCAGGTTTCGCGTGGTCTGGAGTGGCAGCCGGCGCCGGCAGGGGGAGGGGGAGATCGGGGAGCAGGGGGTGGTGGGTGGGGAAGATTTCGGGGTGGGGCGGGGGCGAGAAGTTTCTGCCTTAGCCCTGGGTCGATCCAAGCTCTGTTCTGGCCAGGGCGCAGGCAGGGCGGGCGCAAGCATCAGCGCATCTTTCGAAGTTCAGGGGGTGCGTGGGGCCGGGCTGGTCGCGAGGGCTGGGGTGGGGGTCGGTGGGACGCCGGGAGCATCCGGCGCGTTCCAGGCAGCCCCAGCCCCCACGGCCCCCACTTCCCAGCGTCTAGGCTCCTTCCTTACACCAGGGGCGTCTGAACGACGCAGCCCGGTCTCTGCAGGAAGAGGCTCGGGAGGGCTGGGCAGGCAGGAGTTGGGGGTCTTGTTCTCGGCCTAGGAGGAGCCTGGTCATCCCCTCTGAGCTACACCCTGTGGGGTGCTCCCCAAGTCCCAAAGGGGCCAATGGCATGGGTGAGCTGTAATCCTCTGGTGGCCAGTGGTCGCTTCAAGAGCTGGGCGTGGGGACTCCTGTTCCTGGACTGCCACCAGTTCTCCCCGGACAAGGAATTAGTGGGGTTGGGTGTCGGGCTGGCAGAATGTGGGTGCAGGCCCCTCTGGAAGCATGTACGCAGTCATGGGTAGGGACACGTGTGCAAATGAATGTGCTTTTGGGTGTATATGGGTATGTGCTGGTGTCTGGGGCTGTCTTCTGCTTGTGCACAAGCACTCAAGGTGGGCGTCAGGCATCCTCTGGGTCCCTGTGGGGTCAGCAGCTGCTGAGGTGGTTCCTGAACAAGCTGTCCCACCCCCACCTCCTGAGCTGTGAGGCCTGGAAGGAGACCCCCCTAGTCCAGGGGCTGGGCTGGGAGGTGAGGTGGGTAGTGGCACCAGGCGGCACAGCTGTGTGGCTCCCAGGGCTGGGTGATCGATGGCCCCAGCACAGCCGTCTCTATCTCCCCAGCACACATGCCCATTTGTCATCTGTGTCTTGGGGGGGCCGGGGGCTCGGATAAGGCCTGCCTTTGTACCCACCACCAAGTCCAGGGGGTTCTGCAGTCTCTCAGGAAGCCCTTCCCCAAGCCCTTTCCCGGGCCCAGCCCCCCATCCCAGCCCCCGCACCGCTCCTGGAGCTCTGCCCCACCCAGGCTTGGACACCCACAAACCTCAAGCAGAGTCTCTGCTCGCCCTGCCTCCCATGTCCTGGACTCAACTACGCTGACGCCCCTCTCAGGGGTCTCCTCGGGCTAACAGGCCTCTCCGTCCCTCTGGCTGTTCTCATAATGGGGGAGCCCACCCAGTGTTTGAGGGGAGCAGACCTGCCTGCCTGCCATGTGCAGAGCCCGAAGGCCAGCAGGGAGGACAACCCGCTCTAGTGGCTGCCCAGCTGCCCCAGCCCCCCTGCTTCACCCACTGGCCAGCCCTGAGCCCGGGGGAGCAGGACGAGCGTGCCCGTCCATACCTATGGGGGTGTCCGTAACCATGTGCCCATGGGTGTGCAGTGTGTATGTGTGTTCTGAATGTGTGTCTGCTCACATCCCGCCTGTGCTGTGAGTGCATTCACATGCAGCTACCATGTCCACTCTGAGTGTGGTGTGAGTCTCGTGTGGGCATGTGCCCAGGCCCCGTGCATTTTGGTGGTCCATTCTGTTTGGAGTCGACCCAGCTGTGCAGAGGTGTCCCTCAAGACACCGAGTGAGGGTCATCTAGGGGCTCACAGGCCTGTGTGCACACACTCTCCTTGTGCCCCACGCAGGCATGCACCAGGGTGGCGGCCAGCCCAGGTGGCGGCCCAGATGGAGTGCAGAGCGGCTTCTGAGTGAACATGCAGGGCATGGGGAGAGGAAGGTCTTGGCCGAGCTCAGCCACTGCAGGCTCGGCTGCTGACCTGCCCGAAGCCACCCAGATGGAGCCAGGCTGAGCAGGTGGCCGTGCTGTGGGGCCATGCTGTGACGTCCACGCCCCCCAGCCTGGTCTAGCCCCACGTGAGGCTGACCCCCCCAGAGACCTCTAGTACCCAGCCGGAGCACACGCTGGTGTGAGTGCGGAGGCTCGGAGCCTTCTGCCGCTCTCTCATCCCAGTGACTTTTTATCTCAGCTTCCTGACATGGGCCAGGGCGGCGGGGGGGGGGGGGGGGGGGGGGGGGGGGGGGGGGGGCTCTGGAGGGGAGTAAGACAAGGAAGAGCTCATGTCCCCCAGAAATATGCCTGGTCATACTTGACTTCTTCCAGTCACTCACCGAATGCCTGCAGTGTGGACAGAAACAGGCCTGGGTAGAACTGCCGTGCAGCGGGGCTTCGGGAGCTGGGGCAGAGATAAAATGCAGGGTGCCTAGTTAAACGTAGATTTCAGGTAAACAACAAATACTTTTTAGTACATTGCAAATTTTGGCTAGAGATTATACTTATACTAAAAAAGCATTTGTGGTTTATTTGAGTTAGATGTAACTGGGCATCCTACATTTTTATGAGCTACACCTGGCGACCTTAGACATGCACGAGGAGCGGAACTAAAGGGTGAGGTGGGGAGGGCGGAGGGCATTCCAGGTCAGGGGGCTGTGTGTGCAAAGTCCAGGGAGGCCCAGGCTGCAGGGTGGAGGCGGTGCCATGCCAGGCTTCTGCTCCTGGAGCTCTGGGAGCTGACAGAGGCACTGACCAAGGTCCCCTTGTCTGCAGGTGGTCATGGTGCCGTGGCCTGTCCGCTAGCAGCCTGCCATGTCCCGAGAGGTGGGAGGCTCATGCCGCCTGGGCTCTGGGGCCCGGGCCCGGGCACGGAAGCCCAAGAAGCCACACTACATCCCGAGGCCCTGGGGCAAGCCCTACAATTACAAGTGCTTCCAGTGCCCATTCACCTGCCTGGAGAAGTCGCACTTGTACAACCACATGAAGTACAGCCTCTGCAAGGACTCCCTCTCACTGCTGCTTGACTCTCCAGACTGGGCGTGCCGCAGGGCCCCGACCGCACCCCAGCCCCCCGGGCCCACCACAGACTGTCCCTCTGACCCCACAGACCCTGGCAGGCACCCCCGAGGAGCTGAGCTCCCGGATAATCCCGCCTCGCCCGACCTCATTGTCACTGACACTCTCTCCCAGCACTGCCGAGTTGGGGGCCCCAAGCCAGAGGCTGAGGGGCCTCCAGGGATGCCACCCCCTGTGGCCAAGGATGCCCAGAAGGGTGCAGGCCTTGGTGGGCTCATGGCTGAATCATGGAAGCCGAGGCCAGGCAGGGGCCCCAGGAGCTCAGTTACGGTGGACTCGGCTGCAGTGGGCCCTGAGAGCGGCGTCCCCTGCTACCCGCCGCCCACTTCCAGCGAGTTCCCCGAGGCCCAGAGCCTCCAGCTGTCCCTGCTGGGAGTCAACTACCCTCTTGGCCCCAGTCTCTTCTCCTACCTGGGTCCCTCCCTGGCTGCCGCAGCCCATATGCCCTTCCTGGGCTCAGCCAGCCCCCTGCTTCCCCCAGCCTCTGCCTTCCCTGCCCTGCAGCCCCCTGAGCACCCCACCCCTATTCCCCACCTCTACTACCCTCTGCTCCTGGAGCATAGCCTGGGGCTGCAGTCAGGAAAGGCTGCTCCTGCCAAGCCCCCTGCCCCTCCCAAGGGATCCCCTGGGACTCTGGCCCCTGGGCTGCTGAAAGTGCCAGTGCCTGGGCTGGTTGGGCCCTGGCTCTGCAGTGCCCCCAGGGACCCAGGGCAGGAGGGTGGACTGGAGCTTGCTGCCCAGAGTGACCCGAAGAGGAAGCTGCCCCTGGGAAGCAGGCTGCAGCCCCCGAAGGCCCCCTCCAGCATGGCCAACTTTGGTTCCCAGAGCAGGTAGGTATCAGGGGCCCCCAGTCATCTAGGGGGGAGGCTGAGGTTGGGAGAGGAGGGTGGAGCCCCTGTCCTGAGCTCAGTGCCCAGGATTATAGGCTTCAGGCCATAGACAGGTTACTGAGACCAGAAAGCCAGCCTGTCTGTCCTTCTGGGGTTCTGAGTCTCTAGGCCAGGGAGACGGGCTGCACATGGGGCACAAGGGGGAGAGGGACAGAGGCTGGGGGTGCTGGGGGCACAGCACAGCCTCTGACTGGCTCCTACTCCCTAGCCTGCGGACTGGCCCTTCCATGATTCTCTGGCCTGAGGACAAGGAGCCAGGCGACCCTGAGACCCCGGGTCCTGTCTCCCCCCTGCCCCGGCAGCCATCAGGCCCGATGCTGGTGGTCCCTGGGCACGTGTGTGAGGATCTGACACGCGCCCTCGGTGACTATGCTAGAGTGGAGCAGCGCCTGGGGCAGTTGGCACCTGCCAGGGGCCTGGCTCCACGGCCTCTTCGGGAGCAGCTGGGCAAGATCCGCCGGGAGCTGCTCACCATCCACCAGGTGCTAGAGCAGGCTGTGCGGCCCCCGGACGTGCCCCTTGACCTCTCTGTGAAACGGACGTCCTCCAAGTTACCCGAGGTGACCTCGGGAGCCTGGGGGCAATCAGAGCTGGGGTCCATACTGGTCCAGGGAACCCCTGAGCCCCCCAGAGTGCTGGGCCCCACAGCAGCTGAGCCTTTCTCTGGCCACACCACCAAGTGTGAGGCTGACTCCAGTGTCCCACCTCCGGGACTTCCCCTCCAAGCCCCAGATGACCCTGTCATTCCTGGTGGCAGCTGGGGCCCCCGTGGCAGGGCGGGGGGCTCCTGGCCCTCGGAGGCTGTCTCCGGCCTGCGGAGCTCCCCAGGCGCAGAGGTCTGACTGCAGCTCCTGCCACCATCTCTGTCATGACAGAGGTCCTCTCCCAACCCCATGCCCACCACCTGGCCCTCTACCTGCCTCAGACCCCGGGGTGAGGCCTGGAGCCTGCCCAGCATGCCCATGGACAGGCACCACCCACCATGACCGTGGCCTGTCTCTGGGGCCCCACGGGGACAGCAGAGAACCATGGCTTTTTATTGATCACAGTTATGGACATTAAAATAGAAACCACCTTCACACACCATGTCTGAGCCTCCTCTTTCCTTTGCTGCTGCGCCGTCAGCCGCAGAACACCTCTCCACGTGGAAATGTACCCAGCCTGGGCTTGCGGGGTGGGCAGTGTCCTGGGCCTCCCTGCCAGGTGTCTACCTTCAGGTCCTGACCTGCCTCCTGTAGACTGGGCCCTCCCTGGGAGGGGGCAGAATCTGGGGATAGAGTGGGGGGGCTTTCCATCAGAGGGGGCAGAGCAAGGAAAGGGGGTGCATGTGGCCTGGGGGCTGGTCAGACGGGTTCGGTGCATCAGCAGTGGGCAGGGCCCTCCAGGTATGCCTGCAGCCCTGCGTCTGGCAGGACAGCCCTCACGTCAGGTCAGGTTCCTGCTGGAAGCCGCTCCCACCATGGTTAAAAGGCGCCCCCCACATTCTGTGGCCTGAGGCTGCTTGCCTGGCGTGGCCTGCACTGGGCCCCTACCAGGCCCTGCAGCCATGATAGGCATCGGGTGGCCTTCACAGCTCGCTGCCTCCCTTCCAGTGGAGCTGGGCCTGGCTTGGCCTTTCCCACAGGCAGGGGTGGGGGGCAGGTAGCAGGGGTTCCCAGGGGACCCTTGGATCCAGCTAATCACTTCTCTCCCTGTGAGGTGACCACACCCCTGTGCCCACTCAGGAATGGCCCCAGGGAAGGCAGTTCCTGCCTGTGCCTGGCTCCCCAAGCTGGGCCAGCCGGGCTGAAGCCAGTCGGAGCAGGACCTGTGGCTGCCCCATTAACTGCACCGGGCAGCCGATAGCATCGGCTGCCCTCCCCACCAAGGGCGTTAAGAGCCAGTGTCCACGAGGCGGGTGTAGACCAGCCGAGTGGGGAAAGCTGTGAATCACAGACAGAGGCTGACTCTCCACCTGCCTGGGGCTTCCTGGAGGAGCCGCAGGGGACTGTGGGCTGAGTTAGGAAGTGTCCAGAGAACCCGCAGGTCCTGAGCCCTCAGCCTCTCATCCGCACCTGACAGTGTGGTGTCTGCTGCTCCTTGCTTTCTCATCAGCCACAGGGCAGGTGGGAGCCTGCCTTTTGGGGAAGATCACCCCAGCTTCACAGGTGCAGAAAAGGGATCCGGAAGACAGGATCCAACCTGTGCTGTTTGGGGGTGGGGGGACAAGAGGGACCCCTGGTGGTCCTCCAGCCTGGACTGTGGCCCTGCGGAAGGGGGTGGGTGGGGCTGCCCATGACTGACATTGCAGAGGAGCACGGGGTGTGGGTGGCTGTGGGGGCCTCCCTGTGGAGAGGGTTGTTGGGCTGACCATGAGTGGCATCCAGCCAAGCAGGGGCAGCAGAAAGAATGTCCCAGAGGCCAGTGCAAAGTCCCCAAGGCAGGCATGTAGCAGCACTGGGGAGTCCCTGGGGCTGGAGTGTCAGGACTCCACTGGGGCCGGCAGCTCCTCCTTTGCCCACGTCAGGGTGGCTCCTCCCACTCCCTCGGGCCCTAGTAGCTGCTGGTGGAGCAGGGCCCAGGGCCTGGCCCCAGGTAGGAGGAGACCTTTCCCTCGGGCCTCCCTGGGTAAGAGCAGGTGGACAGGCCAAGGACAGGACTCCGGCCTCCTCCCTCGGGGGTGGAAAAGTCCCTGGGGACTGTGTGAGGGCAATGGGCAGGGGCTTGGGCTGCCCCCCAAGAAGGGTCATATTCCCTGCCTAAAGGAAGGAAGGGTTTTGTGGGCTGATGAATTTGAGAAATTGTTCATCTGTCACCCTAACCTCCACTTTGGGACATCTCGATGCCCTTGAGCTCATTCGGGCATCAGAGAAAAACCCACGGCAACTTTCATGGGCCCACATCTCCTGGAATTGTCTCCCAGGTATCGCGCCTGGGAGAACAGGACTTGGAGACACAGCTGGCTGCCGGGGTTGCAGGCCGAGCCGGACGCAGGGCCTGGTGGAACTGAGTTTGAATCTTGCTCCTCCACCCCCCATCCCCGTGCCTCAGCTGCCCTATCAGTAAGACAGGAGAACACCAGCACTGCCTGGGTGGGCACAGGGGAACCACAGTAGCTGCTGGTTGGCACACAGTGGGGCATTCTTTCTCTAGCTGCCCCAAACTCGACTCAGCTGTAGTAACTTACCTCAGAGGGGCTGAGCCAGCATACCCACCCTCTGGCCTCCTGCTCTGACCCCCTGGCCTTCCCCACTAGCTGATCAGCTGCCCCCCAGAGCCTTCACCTCACTCTGGACCGACCTGGAATCTCCCCCGGGTTCTGCACTACTCTCCAAATGGCCTGCCCTTCCTGACAGCTGGGTATGCTCCCTGCATCTATGTGCTGGACCTTGAGAGACTGCCACTTGTCCTGTCAAGTTCCAGGGGTCGGGGACTTCCCGCCAGAGGATGTGGCTGTGACAGCTGCTGGGCTCATGGTGGTCAGTAACCTTGTCCACGGGTCTGTCCATGTGCTCATGGACATACTTCCCAAACCCCCAAGGCCATTGGGTGACAGTGGACACCCTCCTGGCCCCTTAGGGGCTGGCTGTGGATGCCCCTGGCTGCTTCCTGATAACAGACTATATGCCTGGGGCTGTACACAGCTCCACATCAGTCCCCACCTTGGAGCTGCTGGCCCCAGCCTCCACGTTGGGTCTGGAGGGCCCCCGCTGGGTGGGCCTGGGGCCAGATGGGGGCTTTGCTGTGAGTGAGAAGTTCGGGGCTGTTCAGTAGTGCCTGCCACCTCTGGGCTTCCTGGGGGACCTGCCAGGGCCTGCCTTCGGCAGCCCAGCCTGTGTGTGCACTGACTCAGAGGGTAATGTCATTGTGACAGACAAGCAGCAGTGTCAAGCTGCCCCTGCTTCCCTGGGCCACGGCACCCACCTGCTTGGTGTTCAAGGGGCTGGGGAGGCCCTTGGGCATGGCCTGTGTGCCCCAGGGCCAGCTCATGGTGGCGGATGCAAGAGGCAGCTACATCAAGAGGTACCAGTGAGGCAGGATAGTAAGAAGCTAGGAAAATTCTTTGGCAAGTGGAATAGGGAAACCGAGACAGACAGCTGAACACACTGGCCGAGCAACTCACAGACAGGTGCCTGGCAGGGGGCAAACTAGGAAAACGAGGACCTTGCCCCCAGAATAACCTCTTCTCTCTTGGTCTTTCCTCCCTGGAGGCAACATCCAGGCCTCGGTGTGTTTCAGCTCCAGTCTGAAAAAAGCAGCAAAACCAGGTAGGCAATGCCAGGACCAACTGCAATGACTAAAGACCCCCTGCCCTGTCACTGACCAATCAGTGGAGACCACGACCCTGCAAGGGCGCACCTGGAGAACCGATGACTATTCTTCTGAAACCCCCTGAGACCTTCCCTAAGATTCCTGCCTGTAAGAGATAAAAAAGCCTCAAGAGGAAGGACCCAGCTAGAACCTCTCTCCCTCTGGGGAGCAGCCCACAGCATTCCCTTTCTCTTCTTCTCCCCCCTCTTCTTTCTTCACAGGCACGCTTGTCCCTAGCTGATCCCCTGAACCTGTCCCTAAGGCCCCTTTTTCTCTGACTTCCCAGTGAGCTAAGGCAGCCCAGACCAGGCTCTCCAGTTGCTTCTTCTATGCTAAGCCCTTCCTTGTTTCAGGGTCCCCAGCTTTAATAAATGTTTCCTCAGAGTCACCTGGACTCATGTTGTGAAATCTTTCCTACATGAAGTCAAGAACCCACACATTACAACTGGCCCTAGGCGGACCTTCTCAGGGGCAGGCCCCTGCCCAGTAACACCAGTACCACCTGTATCTGGCCTGACCAGATGGCCTCAGATGGCAGCAGTGCCCTCACTGTGCGCAGGTCCAGCCTCCAGCTTGCCAGACCACCATAGGAAAAGCATTCAGGGTGGCGGAGTTCTTCAGGGCTGCCAGACGTATCTTTCTGACCCTGCACATTCTCTGAGCACCTACTGGGCCAGGCCCTGGGCTGGCCACCTGTCTTCCTCTTGGAAGGAATTCAGACTTTGTTAGAAGTTACAAATCAGCTGCCTCCCGGCCTCCAAAGTTGAGTCCGCTCCATGCCCCAGTTCACTGTGCCCCAGCACTCACTGCCCCCATGTCCACTCAGGCCCTGGCTGCTGGCTTATAGCCCAGGAGACCTGAGCTTTGGGGCCAGCAGCTGAAGCCTGGAGATCTTCGGTGTGTTAAGCCAGCAGCCAGTACTTACCCAGGCAGGCTCTCCCGCCAGGTGCCCCGGTCCCAGTATCATAATCAGTCACAGGCAGGCAGGGAGGGTGTGGCTGGGCTGGGTTAGGCTAGGCTGGGTGACCTGGGCAAGGGTGCGGCCCCTAACAGTCCCTCATCCTCAGAGACGTGTCAGGTTCCAAGCCTCCTGTAGCCTCTCTGGGCCTAGCTGAGGTAAGGGGGAGGCAGAGGAAGGGCTACCCTGGAGGCACCCTGGGGTGTCACAAGGCTGGATTGGGTGTCGCATGGCCCTGGCCACTTCTCTCATGTGAGACTGTCTCACAGGCTCTCTAATCATTCATTTTCTCCTCTGTAAACCAGGACTGCACAGCTCCAAGCTCATGGGTGTGGGTACTGGGAGGGTTCCGGGTGGTGGTCAAATCTAAGACAGCCTTCCTAAGAGGACAGACTCCTGCTGCTTAAAAACAGCAGGGAGCCCCGGCCAGGGTGGCTAGACTGGTTGCAGTGTCCCATACATCAAATGGCTGTGGGTTCAATCCCAGGTTGGGGTGTGTGTGGCAGGCAGCAAATCGATGTTTCTCTCTCACATCAATGTTTCTTCCTCTCTTTCTCCCTTTCTCTCTCTCTAAAATCAATAAATCTTATTTAAAAAGTATTTTTAAAAGATTTTATTTATTTTTAGAGAGGGGAAGGGAAGGAGAGAGAGAAACATCAGCGTGTGGTTGCCTGTTGCGTGCTCCCTTCTGGGGACTTGGCCTGCAACCCAGGCATGTGCACTGACTGGGAATCGAACCAGTGACCCTTTGGTTCACAGGCTAGCACTGAATCCACTGAGCCACACCAGCCAGGGCTATTTTTTAAAATAAAAAAAAAAAAAACAGCATGGAAATGAGACCCCAAAAGGGTGGGGAAGTGTAGGGTGACTCTGAGTCTGGTGCCTAGCCAGGCTCCTAGTCCCAGTGAGGGGTCTTCATCAAGAGGGGACAGTGCCTGGTCCTGACCTCAAGGGCCGATGAAGGGGGCTCCTGCCTATCACCAGGACATTGGGGTCTGTGTTTTTTAGGACATTTACCTCTGATAAGTTTCCCTCCAAACGTCCCAGCCCTGTGGGTGGGGGATTAAATGGGTCAATGTAAAGTGTGTGCAGTAGGTGCTCAATAGTTGTTGCAGCTGGTGTTAGCGTGATTGTTCTCCAGGGCAGGAGGGGCCAGGAGCTCCCCCTGATGATCAAATGGCAGAAGCCTCTGGGCTGGTCCTCTGGGACCCAACCACTTCCTAGTCCACCTGCTCCTGGGGCAAGGGTTGGGGGTCGGGATGGGATCTGGGGGCAACCTTCTACAGAGACCAATGGGCTAAGGGAAGGGGCAGCCTGGGGTTGGGGAGGCAGCTCTTTCTGGAAACACAAGTAGAGCCTGGGGGCCCTTTCACTCTGGGAGAGTGGGGGCCTCTCAAAAGCCCAGGTTCTTCAGATGAGGAAATCCCGGAGAGCTTTGGCAACTGTGGGAAGGTGGAGGGACTATAGGGTAGGGGTGCTGGGGATGCTGCGGGTAGAGTGAAGGGGGGGGGATGGACGCTGAGGGGAGCACAAAATGCTGTATGGAGGGACAAGGACGCTGCGGGGGTGGGTAACAAGGAGGCTGTGGAGGGACAAGGACGCAGCGCACGCCAGTCATGGACTCCGGGAACGGGAACTTAGCGTGCGCGGAACGCTCAGGCACGGCCGGCGGGCAGTCCGAGCGCCTTTGGGGGCCGGACCGTCGCGCGGCAACGATAGGAACCAGCGGAAATGGGGCTCGTGTCCCGCGGCGCTGCTGCGGTAGGGCTGGGAGCTGGGACCGCTGTTATCTGCCCGTGCCGGCCCGACGCTGTCCCCCACCCCACCCCACCCCGAACCCGCCGCCCGAGGGCGCGCTTCCCCCGGGAGTAGCCGGTGAGCATTCGCGGGGAGGGCCGGCGTCCGTGTGGTGTGACCTTAGGGCGCCGCCCCTCCGGCCCCGGCACCGGCTGTGGGCCCGACTCCCGGGCGGCGGCGGGACTGGGCTCAGGCGAAGGAGAGCGAAAGGGTACACCGGAGTCTTTTCCCGGGGCCGGCGCATTCCTCTAGCCATTCGGAGTCTCTGTTTCATCATCCATGAAATGGGGACTCCACTAGCCACGGCCTAGGACCGGCCTGCGACTTAGGAGGACAGGGTGCGGCCCCCGCCCCAGGAGCGCGTTTTCCCAGACCGGGAGGTTTTGTGGCAGGGCCGTGTGGGTTCTTTTGGCCGGGAGCCTGGTCCCAATACACTGCAGAGTGAAGGGCGTCTGGCTAGTTCCCTTTGACCCACGCAACTTGGGCCCCGCTGTGGACTCTTCGGAAGGACATTCAGGGTCAGAGGAACTTTACAGTTGTCCTTGACTGCAGTAAAGGGCGAAAAATAGAATCCATTCTTCTGAAATGAGAGGGGGGAAAGCACTGTTCACAAAGCATGAGAAAAAATGTTTTTTAAAACACAAACGAAGTGGGGTAAAAACTACTGTGAGCTATTGAGGAGCAGTGACTGGGAGGCTTCACAAAGGAGGGTTTCAGCCAGTGAGATGTCCCTGGCCAGTCATATCTGGACTTTTCCCTGGAATCAGTTCATGTAGAGGATGAGAGGGAAGCACACCTCCCACTTAATAAGGTAGATTGTTGGCCTGTGGTTCTGTGGGAAGGGGCGTCCTAGAGATCCCAACTGATCTGGGAATGTCTTGTTTCACAAGGGAACTTGGTGTCGTTCTTAACAGGGCAGGCTTTTCCAGGCGTGTGTCCTTTTTTTTTTTTCTTTTCTCTCTCTTTTTTTAAATTTTTATTTTTTTTTTAAATCACAGTCTTTAAAGATGTGCATGTTGCCTAAGTTGCTGCCCTGCTTTCTCCCATCTGCACCTCTGCTATCGATTGCCTGCTCTTTCATCTCTTTCTGGCTGTGTGATGTGAGCAGACTCCTTTGTGTTCATCACTCCCAGAGGCTGAGGTGGGAGCAGGAATGGGAATTTGCCCCGTAATCTGTTAAGAGTTCTTTCTCACTACCCCACGGATAAGAACATCAACTTCTGCCTTCTGTTCCTTAGACACGAGGAGTTGCTTCATTTTTCTTCTGTTTCAGTAAACTTTGTAGATGAAGCATAATGCGTACAAAGAGAGTATACGACGTGTCACGGTTTCCCACAATGAACACTGTGTACCCAGCTTCCCCCAGAGCATCTATTTGTCATTAGGCCAGTTGTGCATTTGGGAGTCCTGCTGCTGCTGGACTCAGATGGACCCTTTCAGCTGGAACCCACAGCTGTGAAAGGTCCCTTCTCCAAGATGGCTAAGAGAGGCCTTCACCCTCTGGCCCTAGGCTGGGCTGCCTGCAGGGGAGGAAAACAGCTACATCAGTGGCCTCTTAAGCCCTGGGCATTTCTGTTTGTGTGAGGCCTCCCAGTGCCCCCTGATCTTCAGGGAAAGGCTCCCTGGGTCTTCAACAATGTCACGCTGCTCCAACATGTGTGTCTGTCTCTGTCCCGTTGTCCCCAAGGGGCTGGTGAGTATTGAGACCTGGAGGCCCAGGCTCAGTCCAAAGCCTGTGTTTCTCCCTCTGGTGTGGGCTCCAACGTGGGGATCTTAGCTCAGGGTGGCTGCTCTTCCCTTTATGGTGTGGGGCAGTCAGTGTCTGGGAATGGGCACGCCTCAAGCTGAATTCCCCCAGTCCCTGCTGCATGAGGTCCTGCTGCTTGCCTGGCCTCGTCTGGGAGGGGCTCAGGTGGAAGAATGAGGCTCTTTCTGGGAAACCCTCATCCCCAGTGAGCTTACTTCTGGGTAAGTTAAGGCTTAGGATCCCACAAAATTCAGGAATTGCAGCTGCTTGAGGTGTCTCTATGAGGGTGATGAGGGCCAGGAAGGCTGGTGTCCCTCACCCTCAGAGAAGATGATGGTATCTCTTGATGCCCCAGGGCTGGTGAAGTTCTCCCACTCCCACTTGTGGATAGCTACCTGGTTGGAAGAATACATCCCAAAGGAGGTGCTCAGCTGTGGCGAGAGGAAACACTCCTTTGTTGGGAGCCCTGCTGTGAAGTGGCAGATGGATGGGGCTCCTGGGGCAGGTTAGGCCCAGCTGGGGGCTCAGAGCATAGGCCAAAGCCCTGTGACAGCTGAGCCTGCTCTCTGAGCACCGAGGCTCCTCCAGGAGGCTGACTGGGCAGGGAGGTGGGCCCAGGTTCCCAGGCATCTTTCCGGGCATCTTCTGGGGCATCTGCACTGGTGCCCAAATCACCAGCAGTGTGCACTGTCCGATTTCCCTCAGCCCAGCAGCAATTTCTTTAAGTTTTCACCTTTAGTTTTACTAGCTTAGTAAGTAAATCAGGGTTCTTCAGAATGTTAATTTGCATTGCTTTGTTATTGAGACTGTACATTTTTCCATGTGCTACACATAAAAAACTAATCAGTTTCTTTAGAAACAAAAGTTAAAACCTCTTGTTCATCTCCACACTCCTTGCGAGTGGTACCAAGAAAGCCATACAACCTCATCCGTGTTTCAGTCTGCTTATTCTGAGATGGGGGAAAGCACTGACGTGCCTTGGGCGGGGGGCGGGGGGTGGTGATTTGGAGTCTGTGCTTACAACAGCCCAGGGCAAAGTGAGGGCACTGCCCCTGGGAGATGGACAGCCAGGGACCCCCCCCCCCCACCTCCATGACCAACCCCCAAACCTGGACACCACAACCATGTGGCCATGTGGAATGTGCCCATCAGGGTGCTTGTGCCACATGTTGGCTGTGGCCTGTAGCCTCAGTGCTGCCAACCACCCTGGGGTCATGCAGGCATAGTGGTGGTGGCAGCAGCTCTGAGTTAAGCCACTCCCCTCTCTTCCAGTGTCTCCAGCATGGTGCTTAAAGCTTTCTTCCCCACGTGCTGCGCCTCAGCAGACAGCGGCCTACTCGTTGGACGATGGGTCCCAGAGCAGAGCAGTGCCGTGGTCCTGGCTGTGGTGCACTTTCCCTTCATCCCCATCCAGGTCAAGGAGCTTTTAGCCCAGGTGCAGCAGGCCAGCCAAGTAGGTGTGGCTGTGCTGGGTACCTGGTGCCACCATCGGCAGGAGCCTGAGGAGAGCCTGGGCCACTTCCTGGAAGGCCTGGGTGCCATCTTCTCCCACGAGCCTTGGCTCCAGCTGTGCCGGGAGAGGGACAGCAAGTTCTGGAGGTGCAAGGCCACCTATCAGCAGGTGCCTACCTCCCCTGGTACCCACAGTGAGGACCAGGTCATGCTCATCTTCTATGACCAGCGCAAGGTGCTGCTGTCCCAGTTGCACCCGCCTGCAGCCCTACCTGATCACCAGGCTGGAGATGCCACAGCCAGTGCTTGTGGCTTGGCTGCTGTCTTTGACACAGTGGCACGAAGCAAGGCACTATTCCGAAGTGACCAGTTTGATGAGGGCCTCGTGCGGCTGAGCCACTGGCAGTCGGAAGGTGTGGAAGCCAGCATCCTTGTGGAGCTGGCCAAGCAGGCCTCGGGGCCCGTCTGCCTGCTGCTGGCCTGCCTGCTGTCATTCATCTCAGCTGCCAGCACCTGCCGGTAAGTGCCCCTGGGGCTGGGGTGGGAAGGAGTCAGACTCCTGAGTCCCAGGCCCACCCCCTCAGGGTGGAGGCCCAGATGAGCCCTCCTCAGGCTCATAGCTGCCCCCCACACCTCAGCTGTTTCATACTCCCACCCCTGGTATTTCAGAGGATGTCCTGAGGGGGACTGTTCTGGTGGCCCTCATTCCTGAGGAAGAGCCAGGCTTCCTGGCAACCTCAGCCTTTGTGTAGGCCCCACTGGGTGGGAGCACTGGGTGAACCTCAGATGGCTCCAGCCCATGAGAGGGAGATGAGGCAATGGGGTAGTTGCCAGCCGACAGCTGATGTTTGCCCTGCTTGGGTGTTGTTTGTCCTCCTGAACATATGTAGGCCCGCCCACTTCCTTGGTCCGGGCACCCATAGGAGGACAGGCAGCCCTGGAGGCTGCGGGTATGCACCCATTCACTGACAACCATAGGTGTGGGGTGGTGGTCCCCAGCCTTGACTACTTTCTAGAATCAGCTGGAACACTCCTGGCTACAGGCCTGGCCAAGGGATTTGCAAAAGCCCCCAGGGGCCCTGGGGAATGCTGGGGGCAGCACCAGGGTGTCTGGCTGGGCTGTAGGACTCCTCTTTGTGTTAGAAGCCATCTCCCTGCTGGGGAGCAGTTGTGCTATGCCCCCAGGCACCCTCTTCCTTAGGTCCAGGGTTTAAGTTGTCTGGTTTGGGGACTGGCCTTGCCTGCTCACCAGGGCAAGAGCCCTTGGTAGCTGTGGGTGGGCATGCCTAGGGTTGTAGGCGCTGCAGGGGTTGTGTTACAGAAACCAAACAAAAAACCCAAAGGGGGCCTGGAACGATAATACTCTTACAGAAAGAGATTCAGGTCCGTCTTGTCCGCCGCCTTAAAGGAAAGATATCTCTCAATGCCAGAGATTTGTGAAAAGGAAAGGAAAACGTTTATTTAGTGCTATACAAACTTAAGGTAGTGCCCTAATGTCTTTATCAAAATCTTAAAGTCCCTTAAAACACCCACAAACGCACACAGTCCTTCCTTCCCCCTTGCCCAGTATGGGGTACCGTATCTCAGGAAAGGAAATAGAAGTCCAGTCTCAGGCAATGTCCGGTTATTCCCAGTAATCCGTGCTCAGCTGGCAGGCCTCTCTCAGTTCTCAGCACCATCAGCTGTGTCGCCGGAATCTGCTAAAACCGGGTGATGGTTCCCCCTACTACTGCTGTGGGGGAACCCACTCTGGCAAAGGTGCGTGGTCCTCTCTCCACTGCTCCAGCCATGTGGTCCTTTCTCCACCACTCCAGCCACGTGGTCCTCTCTCCTCCAGGACCACGGGAGTCCCCACTCAGCCAAATCCGCGTGGTTCTCTCTTCACAGAGATGCAGGAGCCCTGTACTCAGCCAAATCCGCGTGGTTCTCTCCTCTATGGCTGCAGTGCCTGGGTTTAAATCCCCGCGCCAGTCTTCCTCTGCAGCCCTATTTCTGACTCCTCCTACACTCGGCCACACTTGCCCTCAGTCTGCTGTCCTTTCCAGCTTTTCTGGTCACCATCATGGGTCTGGGCAAGTGTCACCCCATGTCCTGGAACCAATCTCCTCCGAGCTCCCACGCAAGCACTGTAACTCAGGGGACCTGCCCCCCAGTCACATCTCGGGGAGGTGTCCCTTTCCATCCCCCTAGCCCAGAGCATGGCCATAGCTATTTAGCATATTCAAGCAACCAGCCCAAGGCTATAGGTATGTTAAATGACCATGCCATGGATTAGCTGCAAAGCTGCCCTGCATGTTCTTGCTCTGTGTGCCCCTTCCCCCAACTCACACCTGTGGTGGGGGGGAAGGGGTTAAAAAAAAACATCTTAGAATTTCTGGACACCTTGAGTTCTGGGCCCCATTTCAAATGTCTATTTGGGGTCCCCCCCCTTGGCTGCACCCTGTAACAGTTGGGTGGATTGCAGTCTCATGACTCCTTTGGAATGAAGTATGTCAAAGTGCATCTGAGCCTAGGTACAGTTTTGGGGGAAGAAGGTTCTTTTTTTTTTTTTCTTTTTTTTTTTAAATT